>JAPMOQ010020853.1:2950237-2977644 GCA_026543055.1 Argiope trifasciata | reverse complement strand
ACTATACTATTATTTTCTATATTACTATACTATTATTTTCTATATTATATTTATTTTCTATTTTTCTAAATTTATTTTCTATATTACTATACTATTATTTTTTATATTATATTTATTTTCTATTATTCTAAATTTATTTTCTATATTACTATTATAATTGTCAGAAATGAATTCAAAACCAATTATTTATCGAAATCACTTGCTTAAAAAAATATTTGAATTTAGAAATAATGCTGTATGTGACATATTTATTACAATTCATATAAACTTGAAATCAAATGAATTTCCAAAAACAAATAGATGCGGTTTGTCCGATTATTTCGAGCTGAACATAAAAAATTTAACAAAATAGTATTAAATCCCAAATGGTTGATGAATTTTCGTTCATATATAAGAAGTTCAACATACATGTACTTCTCTTCTTGATGATGTTGCATCAAATATTGTTTATTCGTTTAGTGTTAACAGAAAGATTTGGAAGGTGAGATTGAAATAACACTGATTGAGAGTTTTCAAAATAAAAATAAAAAAGAAGAAATATTTTTATATGATTGAGTCAAAATAATTTACATGCCTTTAATATATGCAAAATCAAAATTTTTCACATCATTTTCAAAAAACAAAAATTCAGAATTCATATTTTAAATGTCATTTACACAAATTTTATAATGCCTAAAGTAATTCACCAAATCAGAATTATTTAATTTCAAACACTAATTAGCTTGCAATAAACAATCGAAAGAAATATTCACAAAACAACATTGATAAATTTTATTGCTACTGCCATAAGGAGAATCAAGCGTTTAAAATGAGTGCTCCATTACAGCTGACAGACTACTTATAACATTTAATTGGTACTAGCTATGTGACATCTGACTATAATATCAAATATTATTCACAGATATTAAATATTATTCAAATATTATCACAATATTATTTCCCAAGAAATAGATTCAAAAGAATTTAGATACAATTATCGTGAATCTCACATCAAAACCGCATCTGGATTGGCGTGCATTGGTACCGAGGTCATCATTACTTAAAAATAATATTCACGGCTGTAAAAACTCATCCAGTTTTATTCTTATCTAAAATCGACAAACGTCTAATAACAGTCTCCATACAAAAAGTAGGCAAACTTTTATACTTACCTAGGATAAAAGAATAGTCAGAGACCACCTTGAAATCAATGGTAATCAGGTTTATCTATGAAAATATGAACAGTCAACTATCATTGAAACACTTTCCATGGTTTTATATATATCAAAATAATGACAATATCAACGACTACAAAAGCCGAAGACATTTCCTCTGCATAATGTCTCCTGGCAGAAGCGGCGATTCGCCGGTCGAATTTCCCGTCATGTTGCTTTTTCTTTTCCCTCGCCAGCACGCCAACCGGCTGTCATAAGCTCTTTTTCCCCCTTCTCCCTCTGCTTACTTCACAGTAAATAAGAAATACCAATAATAAATCTGTTGAAACAACTTTCTTCCGCCTTTTGTACTTAGATTACCAAATTTTTGCATGGGAAATTTTCGGGTAATTAAAATCAATCGACTGCAAAATAATTTGTTCGATAACTGTTTATTCGCCGAGAAAAAGCCCTGAAAATGTGATCTGCTTTATAGATATTTTTAAGAACATTTTTATAATTTACTCACACGAAGTTTTTTCGCGTCATGCACATTTTAAATTGCCCTATGCCTATTCGAATTTCAGCAGCCACTTTGAATCTTTTTGCTATCATATTTAAGTAAATATTGATAGAATTTTGCATAGATTCATTACTTAAGAATACTGTTTTCTCGCGTATTAATATCACAATGATTTTTGTCTTGTTTTAAATACGTAATCAAGCAATTCAAGGTTTGAAATAAAGTTTGTAATTTCAGTTGATTTAAAGCATGTAGAACAACAAAATCTATTTAAATATCTAGGGAGGAGGAATTTTTTAATATTGTATTTGAATGTGCATGAAACATTATTTGAATAACTTCTCCAAAAAACTCCTTAATGCTACTAATGAATTTTGCATTAAATTCTTTTACAACATTAGAATGACGCAACAAAGTTGTGAAAAATTCAAAGAAACAATAGACAATTTTTCTTCTGATCTCCGTATTTAGACATTTTTTCTTCTTCTTTCGACTGCAATTCTTAATTAGGAAGCAGAATAGACCCATCTCTTTTATTTTAAAAAATTGAATCATTCATCCCAAATCTGATCAAGACTTACACCCTCTGTAATTCTAGATTAAAGAATAATTTAAGCTCCTTTGCTTTCCACGGAAAAATGATAATATTTTATTTTGAACCAAATGATGAAAAAAGAAGTAACGGATAAAATGTGCATAATAGTGTCTTCTTCTCAATGACTAATAAATGTATACTGTATATAAACTGAGAAAAGAAAGAAATGTATGAGAAATGAACTCGAGTTGTATACATTCTTGCAACTATTAATTTTGAATGCAGTTGAAACCTTTCTCATTTTTATAAGAGATGATTAATAGTTACGGGTTATTTCTCATCACCTTTTCCCCATGATGAAACCCCCCTTTAAGAAAGATCCTAGAAATTTTCCTTTTCTGATTTGGTGTCTGTTTTTTTTTTAAATCTCTTTTGTTTTAAAGTGGTCTTTTATATTAATAATAACTTCCGAAACATCAAGATGAAAGCCCTCATCTATGTGTAATAAAAAACAATATCGTAACAGTTTTAAGAAAGCAATTAGACGACGCTGCTTGAACGAAAAATCTGAATAGTGAAAAGAACATTTGAAAACACGATACAACAGAATTCTCTTCAAAATGACTCATTTTTATAAGCCAGATGATTGATTTCAGGATACAAGTAGCAAAAATGGAAAGTAGAGTTGCTGAGAATGATGAAAAAATATATCAAAAAGAAATATCTCCTCTTTTTCGAAGTGAATATGAATTTTCGACTGATATGCACATTATCAATTCAACACCATTCTTGTTTTCTAATTTCTGCTTTTAGACAGTCAATAAATATTTTGATTGAAGTGAATGCTTCCAATGTCGAAATCATAATGTAGATTGAATAATAGTATAACAATTTTGATCATTTACAAGAACGGAAGTTCAACGGAAAATTGAACAACTTTTTACATATTTACTTAATACATATATGCTTTATCACCGATATTGTGAATTGGAAGAAAATAATTATAGATAGTCCATGCTAACCTCACCAAATGTGTTAGAGTGGAAGAAAAAATGTGATTTAATTTTGTATATATATGATTTAAAATCAGATATTTTATGCAAAAGAGAGTTTATAGGAATAACAAAAACAAAGAAAAAGACGAATAGATGGCTATAAGTTTAAATAAATAACATAAATATTTATTTAAATCTTCTATCGATTTGTGAATATCTATTTTAAATAGATGTAGCTCTTTTTTAAATGAAATTATCTTTTATAAATAAAAATGACTGATTTGTCTTACCTCCTAACATTCAAATTTTACAAATATATGATAAACAACATTTCAAGAATGTGTTAAATGAGAAATTTTAACAAGTATGCGTTAGGAATTTTAGTTTATATATGCTTACTCCTTCTATAATTAGTCAATATATAAAAAAATAGATTACATAATTTTTATCAATATATTTTCGTTGACGGAAATGTAAATCTTCCTTCAGTACTATTTGATTTGTTTGGACATTATATTGGACTATTATCATATTGGACTATGCAAAGCATCTGCTTAGACATTATACTATGCAAAAGTTGTGAAAAAATTATTTTATTACGTCACTAATTAAAATACAGTAAAAAAGAATGTAAAATCCTTTAGGAAATGTAGGTACTAAAAATTGCAGATATACCAAATTTTAAAATGTTGTCGTTTTCTATGGATAATAAAAAATTCAAATGTGTCCCAAAGTCTTTAAAACGATCTCCGCGAGCCTGACGGCTGTCAAGAATATCTTCCACCGAAAGAGTCCAAAGATGGCAGCAGCAATAACAGGGCAGTTGAAGATGTGATGAGGGGCAATGATTGCGAATGGATCAAGTATTGTCTGGTTCATGTCTTTAAGGTGGCCTGTGCGGAATCTTGCAATGATCGGTGTCTGGGGCAGTTGAGATACGGAATGGAGGGCTTTTGGAAAGTTTGCTTAAAAAGTCTGCGTTTATACAATCTGAGGTGGCAGAATCCAACTCACGGAAGGCTTTGGCGAGGGCTTCAGAGCTTTCATTCCCCTCGGTTCGCATATGAGCAGAAATCCACTGGAATCCACCAGGTTTTAAAATGAAAGATATTTATAATTGTGAAAAGTTTAAAAGTGTCAAAATGTTGATAGCTTCCAATTCATCATTTTAGCGGAGTAAAGTTTATTTAAATAGGACTGATAATGTAAAAGGAATTCGATTTTAAAAAAATTAGGTATAAGGTAATTTCTTCAAAAATTGAATTGAATTTTACTTTCAAATTTTTAAAAATTAAATTTTGTTCGTTACTTCATAAAAAAAAAGAGCCAGAAACTCAATTATATAGGAAGTGTTTTACATTATGATAGTTATATAAATAGTAATAATAATAATAGTAAAAGACAAAATAAACATAATTATTCTGTTTTTCAAAAATATAATTTCTCGTGTTATGAAGAATCATGTATGACTAATGTTATACAGATTTGTGGCGGCTAAATATTAGATTCTACACTATTTTTAGTAAGGCGTTACTTTGACCAAAAAAAATTTCGCTTTTATTATAGTTTAGGTTAAATATTTTTTAATAAATACTTTAAATCCTATGAATTCTAATCACACAATCAGTAGTATGATGTCAAGCTAAAAATGTCTTATTATTTCTGATTCATAATGTATTTTTTATAACAAAATCGCAAAGAATAAAAGAAATGAAATTTCTAAAGAGAACATTTTTACGCCAGACAGAATACTGAATTTTATTTAGAATATTGAATTTGTGCGCTCTAAAAGCACATAAGCACATATGTTCTGGCCTTAAATAGTAGTTTCATCGATACAACCATATAAATTTCTGAAAAATCCGAATTGTCAGTCAATAGAATGATCCCACACAATTCACTTTCAAGAAGACAGTCGCCCAGTTTTGTCACTTAAGAAGGGTTCTAAATACTGAAGAAGAAGAAAAAATGTTGTTTTTGAAATGAGAGAATTCAAAAGTACAACTGTTAAGACAATAGAAGAAGTTCGCCTAAGCATTTTTTAATGAAATAGAATAATAATATGTAATGACGTAGAGCAAAAATAATAACTTGAATAATTAAGTAAAATATTTCATAGTTTATTTATTAAAAAAATTGAATCATTTTTATTGAAAAATTTAATTATTAAAATTCCTTTTAACATTATTAATATGAGTATTTTCTTATTTTAATAAAGATGCTTGAAAAATTGAATTAAATGCAACTTGTTTCAATAACTTGAATGTAAAAAGGCATCTATTAGCATGTTGCCAGTACCGATCTCTGAAAAAATAGGAACATATGTTCAATGAACCATTAATCTAAAAATTCCTTTCAATAAAACTCCCTTCTGGAACTAAATAATTTATAAGAGTGGATGTTTCAGGAAAGGTCAACCTAGAGCATAGAAAATGATCTTTTGCAAGATGTGCTTTCATAGTATAATCTGAATTTTGGTTTTTTTTTAATCAAGAAAGAAACTATTGGAAAATAAAATTTAAAGGACCTTCTCGCTTGATTTTTGTTTCTGGGAAAAAACTTAATGAATTATTTATTTGAATCAATTAAAAGACCAGTATATTTTTCAAAATAATTTAAAGGCATATATATTTTTAAAATTTTCAGAAGACAAAATATAAAAGGATTTGAAGTAGCGAGTTCTTAACTTATTAGTTTTGATCCCACCAAATCGAAATCGGGACTTGAATAAGGATTTTACAAGGAATGCATTGATTTTCGATAGCTATAAGGAATCAGATGTTTTATTTAATTGTTTGCAATTCTTTAAACTATTTATATCTTTGAAATTGTTAGTTTTCTAGAAATTTTCCGCGCATTTTAGATAATGATACGCGATAAATTAATACTTTCATAAGTACTTTTCACTTTTTTTAAAAGTGATAGAAAGGGAAATGAGAAATCCATGACATTTATTTCTATTTAAATGTAAATGTTTCAAATCATGTTTGTCACTAATCAATTTTAAAATGTAAAAACCATCCATATTGTATCATTTATATATGAATATAGCTTTTTTCTGTGATGATGGTATAAAACAATTTGTTGTTTGCCTTAACAAATGATATAAATTTCTTCATAGTTTGTTATATAGAAGGCATGTAACGTACATTAGAGGACAGTTGTAGTATTAAAGAATCTTTAGAATAAGCGAAACAACGAAATAATATTATCCATTTAAACTTCGAAAGATTTTTCGGAAAGATTTTGTATTTTTTGTTTCATTCTATTTTATAAATTAAGTAAGTTATAAAAAGTAATTTGCAAGGCAGAAATACAATTTGAAAATTATGCTTCAGTTCATTAAATTAAATTAGTGTTATGCACATCAAAATTATAATTTTTATAAATGTGTTCGGTGGTAGTGGAAGGGAAGCGGCGACAGTGGGGAGGGATTGCCCCCTATCGGCGGCCGTTTGTCCCCCCCCCCTCTCGTTGGATAGAAGTTGAGAACTTCGTCGGCAAAAGTCTTATTACTTCGGAACGCAGGTGTTGCGAATATAATAATTATAAACCCAACTTATTAAAGAATATAATAATTTAAAACCCAACTTAGAATTGAAATATCATAAGCAATCGAAATATCGGAGGAAGGATTTTAAGTTAGTAGAATGACAATGTTAGACAAATAACCGACAAGGCGATTGCTGAACACATTTCCCTACAATTCTCATTGAGTCTATTAAAAAATCAATGCAAAGTTAGGTGGCCTGATTATCGAACATAAGATGGAACTGTCACATGCTCAATCCACAGTTTGATCAATATTTGGCATAGTAACTGACTAGATGAAATGAGTCGGTCGTATTTTGCCGATTATTCTTTGTCGGTTGACTAAAAAATTGGAGCGGCAGATGTTAAACTGAGAGGTAATTGGACATCAAATTTAATTGTTCGATATTGAGACTATAGTTTGCATCACATTCGACAAGAAAGCCGACGAAACGAAAAGTGAATAAAATAATGCATTTGCAAACGTTATAACTACTTTTATTATAAATAGTTATATTTTGACCAAAGAAATCAATGCGACGGACTGCGGTGATATTTGGCAATGCAAGCGATAAAATGAGAATGAATTAGATGTTATATTTTGACGACTATTTTTGCTTGGTCGAGTAGGATATATACGTTACAGATTTCGGTGAACATCTGCCGATTGTTGAACATGAGATGAAATTGTCGTAAACGTAAGATGAAAACCCATAGTTTGGCATAATAACCGATGAAGTTTAAAAAGTCACATTTTTCTTTGTCGGTCGACAAAGAAATCGGAACGGTGGATGTTAAAATGAGAGGTAATCGGACGTCTAATTTCACTATCGGATATTCAGCCTATAGTTTGCATCACATTCGGCTGAAAAGCAGACACACAGACACATACACACACATATGTATTCAAAATTCTAAGTATGCACTTCACTTGTTCAATGAAGTAGTTCCTCAGTTTTTCAAATGCTGCTTTTAATATTATAACTATGAAAAATGGAGTGCAATTTTCCTTCTTTTTGAAAATATTAGCTTACAGTAGCTCTGAAGGCAAAAGGTATTTAACAATAACGCATACTTAAAAATTAAGGGAATGGAAACTTAATATCTTACTTCTTTTGAATAAAATGTAGTAATTTTTTAATATAAATATGTATGATTACATGTTAAAGAGCTCATTTTTTACACGTGCATCTTACATATGACATTTATAAGTGAAATAATTTCAATATTTACAAGATATTAAGATTATAAAGCTTTCTCTGCACATTTTAAAAACAGTCACATCCCCTTAAATTTCCACATTTTATATCGTTCTTGCGTGCGTGTTCGCAAGATATTTTATTGCCGATAATTTGGCCACAATCCCTAATTAAAGATTGTCCTAACAATCGAATAGGCAGAGTAGGCTACTGTCTAAGATCCCTTACAATTTCAGGGGTATCCAAGATTTTATTATTATTTTTTATTTAGTTTTTGTCGCGCAAAGACATCCCTTTTTATAGGGATATTCTACTTTAACATATTCTAAATAAAATCAACGTTCGTTTAAATTGCAGAATATATATATATTTGAAAAACTTATTTCATGCTCCCAGATTTGAGGGCTTGCAAATCAGTGAGATTTTATTCGTGCTTAGTTAAAAGTAGACGTAGATTATCAGTTTAACGGAGCACCGAGCCCCTGGGATTGGGGCATGATCTCCGGTAAATGAGAAAAATACGATTGGGCCTTTCAGTGACTGGCGTGATGTCTGTTGACAAAGTTCAAGTTCAATTATTCTATTGTTGGAGCACCCGTCTTTTTGGCAAAAGACTATCTCCTTAATGAAGTGACTGTTTATTACTTTGTTTTTGATAAACTATCATTAACTGTATAAAATTTTTCAGTAAGAGTTGGTGAAGCTAGGTTTCTGATTGGTCGGTTGGGAGTTCATGGACGAATGGCGCTTTCCTATTGGCTGATGAGGATTTTAGTTAAAGGAGAATGTTTTTTGGATGTTTAATTTTTGGATCGGGTTTGTACCTTGGGATGTTATTAATGGCTTGGTTGTCAATATTGTCAAGATTTTTGAAAAAATTTGTGGCTAACATACGAACAAATTTTTTAAGAGATGGGTAACCAAGAGCTTTCTGGATTTCGCTGTTGGAAAGGTATCTGGAAGCTTTGCCGATGTGCTTGAGGACTTGGTTTTGCTGCTGCTCTAAGATTTTAAAATTGCTTTTGGCTGCATACCCCCATGTGGGGCAGGCATATGTCAGTACTGGACGCAAATAGGCTGTGTAAATAAGTAATTTATTTTCCCTAAGCATTTTTGAGTTCCTTGAGATTAGGGGGAAGAATTTTCTAGTTATCTCTCGGAACTTATTTTTTATGTAAATGAAGTAATGTATTATGTAATTATGTTTATGTATGTAATGAATTTTATGTAATTTATTATGTAAATTTTATGTATTTGCAGCTCTGAGACCAGGTGATGTATTTACTATTGAGTTTTAGCTGTGGGTGATGAATCACTTTAGAGGATTTGTAAAACATAATTGCTTCAGTTTTATCAACATTGATGGCAATTTTCCATTTTTTAAACCATTCCTCAATTTTTTGTAGGTGTCGATTGAGTGCAATTTGGATGTAGTTTGCATTTTTGTTTTTTGCTAAAATAGCCGGCGAAAATACAGAGTAAGGTATTAAATTGTTTAGGTAAATCATTTATGAAAATAGAGAAGAGAATTGGACAAATTTTGGACCCTCGTGCAACACCAGCATGAATTGTTTTTTCAGATGACAGCTCATTTTTGACCCTATATCTGCGGTTATTAAGATAGGAAGAAATTATTTCAATAAGATAGTTAGTGACGTTATAATTAATAAGTTTGTTAATGAGTCCCTTTTGCCATACACTGTCGAAAGCTTTCTGTACATCAAGATAGACTGCTACAGCTTTTTGTTTATTAAGAAAAGCTTCCTCAATGAATTCAGTGACCCCGTAGAATTGATGGGTAGTAGAAAGTTTTTCCTGAACCCAAATTGTTCAGGGATCAGAATATTATTTTCTTCCAAGTAATTGTTAAGCCTGTGATGGATGATTTGTTCAGAAAGCTTACTAATAGACGGTAGGAGTGAAATTGATCTGTAGTTGACTGGGTTGGGTGGGTCTTTGCCGGGTTTATGAATTGGAACTATAGTGGCAGTTTTCCACCTATCAGGGAAGTGTCCATAAAGTAACATTTCATAAAAGAGAATAGTAAGTTCGAAAATAATATTATCTGGGAGGTTCTTGAGCATTTTATTGTTAATACCGTCAATCCCGGGTGATTTGTTTGGTTTCAATTTTTTGATCGCGTTTTTGATTTCGCTCTGAAGGGGAGAGTCTTTCAGTTAGGAGAAAAGTTTTTTATTAAATTTGAAATCATTGACAGTGCTGCAGACTAGTTTTTCATTTTTGAGGTAATTAGTTTCATTACTTTGGAATTGGTTTTCAAGACTGGCCGCGATGCACTCAACCTTATCTTTATTAGACAGAGCAATTGTATTAGTTCCAGTGAGCTGTGGAATGTTGTTGAATTTCTTTTTGAAGGGTTTAACCAGTTCCCAGATTGTGCCCTCTTCAACATGGGCGTTAGTGCTTTTATCAACAAAGCAGTTTTGTTCAATTAATTGATTGAGCTTTTTGATTTGGAAATTAAGTTTATTGTTGATTTTCTTAAACGTGGGGTCTCTGGTTTTTTGATACATTTTTCTGGCGTAGTTCCGTTCCTTATTAAGTTTTTTAATGCATGGGTCAAAGAATGGTTTATTATTTTGAATGAGGTTAGATGCGGCGATCTTGCTTTGGGTTAAAACTTTTTCTAAATTGACAACGGCCTCTTCAATGTCCGTTTCAGATCTGATATTTATGAAGTTAAGATTTTTAACTTTAGATAAGTTGTGTCTGTATAAGTTCCAATTAGTTTTGAGTTTACCCTGAGTATCTGGGAGGGTGTATGTGAAGAAAAAATTTAATTGTACCGGGTTATGATCCGAACTTAATTCGAGGATAGAGTTTAATTCATATGAGTAAATGAAATCTTTGACTAAAGCAAGATCTATAGTACTATAAGAGATATCTTGTAGGAGTATTTGGTGCTAAAATATCAATGCCTACGTTATTGGAAAAATTAGAGAGAGAATTGCCCCTGAGGGTCTTACATCCCCAAGAAAAGCGTTAAAATCTCCTGCAATTATTTGGCACAAGATTCTCTATGTCAAATGTAAACACATTAGGATCAGAGCTATGAGGGATGTTAGGGTGATTGGGTTAAATACAACAGCGTTTGTAGTGTAAGTTTGGGGGAATTAGTTCGTAGTGAGGAATGTGGCTTTTGATAAAAAGGGTTTGCATTTGGATTTTGGTTAACGCGATAACTATGTAGTTTGCAATAAAAACTTTTTTATTTGGTGCGTTTCTTGCATTAAAATTACATCGGGATTATGCTTATTTACAAACAGTCTGAATTCATTTATTTTATTCTTGATCCCGTTTGCGTTCCAGTATACGATGCTAAACTGATTACAGGTGAATTAACGGCCGATTGGATTGTTGACATTACTGCCCATAGCCATGAAAAGTAATTGCATTTTGTCTTCAATGGTGTTTACATATTTAAGTTGTTTTAGAGCAGTAAATAGGTTAGGATATTCATTAAGTAGTTTTTTGAGTTCATTTGTGGCCTCAAACATATCTCTGAATATATTATTACCTGGATTAACAGATTCTAAAGGTTTATTTACATTACTATTATTGATGCTTGGTGGCGTCATCTGTTGCACTTTATTGTGGTTAAAGAGATCCGCGTAAGTTTTGTTTGGTTGTATTAGATTTATAGCATTGTTGGGTAGTTTTCCTTCCCCTGAATGGTTCCACATTTACTTTCAAATAATTTATACGGTCTAGTGAGAAAAATTTTTCTGACTCACGACATCTTTTTAATTCAATCAAGTAGAATTGTAGTGGCCTCCTGGTTCTATTTTGTGTCAGTTGGCTGACTTTGATTACTTGCAAACTATGGTCATTAATTAATGTCTGTTTCAGTTCATCAGTATTGTGGTCATGTGGAAGTCCCTTAATTACCACTTTAAGTGGTCTTTCATCCCTGGGCTTGATTATGTAAAAATCCTAACCCTGTTCTTACAAAATTTAGTTATATTTCTGTGATGTTCATAATCCTTGGGGAAAATTTTCACATAACCACTGGCTAATTTATTATCAGTGGGTCCACAGACTTTCCTTATTTGCATTAGAATGTCTGCGTAATCAGGGCAATAATAATGGGTGGCATGCGCTTAGTTTGAGCAGTTAATCCATTATCAGTTTGTACTTCAACTTGATTTTCAAGGGGGGAGAATTTATTACTCATCTCGATAGATTTTGTAGGGGAGTTTGGGTTGCTAATTAATTGCTAAGCAGTTTTACGTTTGGGGGAACGAATGTATTTATTATCATCTTTTCTAACCTTTTTTAAACAGTCACAACACGAAGGGAGAGAAGTCAACTCACCAGCGAGTGCTCCCATCTTTTCTTGTAACATCTGGTGTTTGTTGTTGGTCTCAATGTATTCAGGATCCAAGGTGTTGAACATTGCTTTGTGCCACACATCCATTGAGTGTGTGATTCCTTCGTCCTGGATTTGATAATAATCCATTTGTTGTTCAATGAAGGTTCGTCTATTGCAGTAGCATTGCGAGCTGTTCTCATCATCCATTGCACTATCATTGTCAACGCGAATGCGCTTCGCATTTTCCTCTTCCGAATCACTTCCGTTCATGACGGAAGCTAGCAAGAGAATGTCTGTTGAAAACTGACTGAATTTAGATCTTATCCTTGAGTGCCAGTGCTTTGCATTTCTACTCAGTATGAGGTGACTGTGGAACCTGATTTGGGAACCATGAGGGATTGCTATTCAGGCGCTTTGGATTTGCTCAAAGGACCGCGTGACTGTTTAGCGAACAGTGAAATTTTTATTTGAGGTTGTAAGTTGGATTTGAAGGATGGTGGTACAAGGATGAAAGTGATAAAAGATGAATGTGCGTTATGAAGAGTCATTATGGAGGTTTGAGAGGAATAGACCATTTGGTGGCGAGATAAGGGTAGTTATGTTTACCGTTGTAATGAGTATATTGGATTTGTTGGGAAATTGTGGGGTTGGAGTGGCCTTTAAGTTTGAAGAAAAAGTTTCCGGATAATTTTGTGATGAACGATTCAATGGGTTCAATTTTGAGATCATTATGTATTACTTCAGTTATGACGTACCAAGGGGAGATGGTGATCATTCTTAGTATTTTATTTTGTAATATTTGGATTTTTTTTCTATTGGTTTTAGCAGCAAGACCCCAAATTTGTGCAGCATATGTGAGTATGGGGCAAATGACTTGCTTGTAGAGCCGAACTTTGTTGTTGAGAGAGAGTGGAGAGTGTCGCCCAATGAGAGGAATGATTTCATGGGTTTTGGCTCAAAATTTTTCTGAATTGTATTTGATATGACTGCGAAAGATAAGTTTGGAGTCAAGGATGAGCCCGAGATACTTGACCTCGTAATCACAATTGAGTTCATCGTTGAAAAAAGTCAGGTTTTTGTAGTTAATTCTAGGATGACCTATACGAAACAAAGTTTACAAAGTACGAAACAAAGACGAGTTTTTTCGGTGTTAATGGAGACTCGCCAGCGAGTGCACCAGTCCTCTATTTTGCATAATGCTTCCTGGAGGTGTTTGATAACGAATCTGGGCGAGATGCCTTGAATTAGGATGGCAGTGTCATCGGCGAACAAACAGTTAATGGCGAGATCCGTTTTAGGGAAGTCAGCATTGTATATGCAGTAAAGCAATGGACTAAGAGCACTGCCTTGGGGAGTACCAGCAAGAATGGAGCCCGTGACAGAGAGTTGCAATTTGACCTGGAAAGTGCGATCAGTTAAAAAATTTGTAATGATAGCAATGAGGTAGTGAGGAAATTTTGTTTTTAATTAATTTGAAGGTAAGACCCTGGTGCCACATTCGATCAAAAGCTTTTATCGTCTGTTGAAAAATTCAGAGGCAGTCGCTTAAATAATACTAGCAGCGATGCAGGTGGGAGGAGCATTGTGAAGCGCAAGCAGCTATTGGCTGCCAGGATGTGATGAGAAGTGTAACAAGGATTGAGGAAATGCTGACTATTGAACGTTAAGGATTTTAATACTATTAAATGATAATAAATAGGGTGAAATTAAGGAATTAAAACAGGAAAATTTAAAGTAAGATGTTACGCGGTCTTTTAATTTTTAAGTCAGGAGTGTACTTTGCAATAGAGAGAATGGCTTCGTGCTTAGTTAGCTGCATAGAATTGTTATATATCACTATTTCAACTCTATGGTTAGCTGAAAGACTCAACAAATTCCTTCTAAAATGAACGTACTCTGCGATCATAAAAGAAGGGGGAACTGCAACAGTAATTTTGAAAATAGTTCCACTTGTCTCATTGAAGAGGACACTCCTTTCAAGGTTAAAAGGGATAGATATACACGTCCTTAACTTCATGTAGAGGGGTTGACAACGTTTCGACAGCTTTCTGTTTATTCTCGTTTTCAGGTCTGTATTCATTAATTAAACTACTAGTTTATACATCTGACTTTGACAGCAATAAAAATACTTCGATAGTAATAGTTTAATAATAACAATAAAACATTCTTTATAAAATATTATGTTTATAACACTTTAAGTGTTTCATGGTTTTAATTAAAATCTGAATGTCAATTAAGCAAGAATACTTTTAAAAATGCAGGTAAAATTCTTTATTTCACAAATGTCCGCATTTACTTAATTGTTTCTTAAAGTTGTAAAAAAAGTGGCGAAAATTATATAAAAATTACAGGGAAATGAAACTGCATCATTGAAAAAGAAGAAGTTTGAATTTTACGATGGTATAAATATATTTCTTGCAGAATAATTTATCCCGAAGTTATGCAGAAAAACGATAAAATTTCCTTGTATTCTAATTAATTGAATATGTAATTAACTTTCACACTTTGAAAAGGTAACAGTATTCCCTCTTTTTTCTCAAATAAATATATAAGATTTGATTTATTTAACCCAATTCTTTAGATTTATAACATATATACTCAGCCTCAGTGATCTGTATTTATATTAAGATTATATTTTTAATTTTCTTGAGATATTGGCCTTTTTTTTTTTCTTTTTTTTTTTTTTACCTAGTTTCTGAAGATAGCTAATTTTCAAGTTTCGTTTGATGAGTAGAGAACACACAAATACGAATTTTTAAATGCATGTTCTTTTCTTTAATTTAATTAATGTTCTTTTAAAAAAGTTTTATTTTTGAATGACTTTAAAGGGATTAATTCACCAGTTGGGTATTCTATATATAGTTTTCTATATATACATTACAAGAATTTCCTTTAAAAAATGCAACACAATTTTAACAAAAGAATTAATAAGTAAATATTAATTGAAAAATGATTTTAATAGCAAATACCATCAGGTGTAAAAACAAATTATTGGAGAGTAATTCTTGCACATTTTAACCTTTTATTCTGCTTTCTTTTTTAAAAATGAATAAAACTCGTT
The DNA here is from genome assembly GCA_026543055.1 of Argiope trifasciata. Taxonomy (NCBI): domain Eukaryota; kingdom Metazoa; phylum Arthropoda; class Arachnida; order Araneae; family Araneidae; genus Argiope; species Argiope trifasciata. The sequence goes on along the minus strand of JAPMOQ010020853.1, from coordinate 2,962,334 downwards.
TATTCTTTTCATCTCAATTAGGAAATTTCCTTTTCCTGTAAGGAATATATTTTGCTTCGTGAAGGAACTTGTCAAGCAGTTAAGTTCGGGGATTACATTTAAAAAAAGAAATATTTTCATTTTTAACTTCTAACGTATTAGCAATTTTAAATATAGATATGCATTACATATCAATACAAATTATATAAACTTTTCAAGAACTACATTATTTAGATCATAAATTCTTTCAGGAAATTTAAGAACTGTCATATTCCTATAACAAGAATACGAATAATTTGTTTCTGGAAGAAAATAAATTAGATCTCCTTTTTATTCTTTCTTTTGAAAAATATACAATTTTAATTTTCTTCAGCATCGGAATTTTAAAAAGCATTCTACTTGATTTATGAGAATTGCTTCAATAAAAAGGAAGATAGAATAGCTTTTTGAAAAACTGCATATAGTTTTTAATATCAGAAACATTAAAAAAAATGTTAGAAAAATATATATACTTCTGTAATTCAGATATTTCCATATTCTTTAATTTATATATTTAACGTTAGAAAAATATAAACATAAAAATTATAGTTTATTGAATTTTCTTTCTCCTCGGTGAAATGCGTGCCTTTCTAGAATGAATTTTTAAGAACTGTGTTCTGAAACATTGGCAGTGCACTTTTCTTCTTCTGTAAACTACTATAACGCAATATCCTATTTGTATACGGAAACATTTATGAAGCTCTTGTAATTTGATAATGCCTCACATCTGTTAAAAGGGGGGCTAAAATAGGTTGACCTTAGTAAATATATGGCAGAGGGACATTTAGTTGTAAAATCGGGAATGTGGACTTTGCGCTCCAATTATCATTTCCTAACCCCAGTTTGTAGGTTTACTGGAATTTTATTACCTTTGGCAGGAAAATTTGGCGTGGAGCGCATATTCCACTCGTGTTTTTTTTCGGTGCCGTACCCCTTCGTTAATGACCTTTTAGGCAGTGATAGATTACTTTATGATAAGATAAGATTACCAGGTGGACTCTCCCCCTCCGAAAAAGCACTTAGCCCTCATAAATGAACTCCTTATCGTTAAATGGTTGAAGTAGGGAAAATGAGAAAAAAAATCTCAATGTTTTTCTCACATAATTTTACTTATCAAAATATTTCTGAGCAACTTTTTCCGTAAAATGTTGCTATTAAACAATTTTAAAATACGTGAAACGCCTTCAAAAAATAAAAAAAAGGAATTTATTTCATTTATTTATTTACCTACTTTGCCTCAAAATTCATAATATGAATACGTTGGTAGATTTTCTGTTAAGAAATCAAGACTGTTTGTTAAAATTTGATTTTTGACGTAAGAATGTAAAAATTTTCTTTTTTTAAAAAATATAGCATAGTCTTGCGGGGAATTTCATGTTTTAATTTGATTATTTGTGTTTAAATTAATTTCATTTAATTTTTCGTGTTTAATTTATTTCGCTGTACTATAAATTATAGTTTCCGAATTAAAAATTGTGATATATTTATATTACAGCCATACTGTTAAATTCGTTTTTTGTAAATCACGAGAAACAAAAATCATCAAAAAAGTAACTACATATAAACAGCTGGTCCCAGATTTATAAAATTTGGTACATAAATAATTACTTCTTCACCAATAGATATTCAATAGATAGAATCTTTTTCAAAATTTTTAATTTTTTATTTATTAAATCTTAATTTAAACTTAATCAATCGAAAAAGCTTAATGGCAATTGTAGTGTCACATTAAAATTTAAAAGATTCACTTTCCAAAGACAAAATTTTCGTTTTGGGGACAATTTCTCTTTAGATTTTCTAAAACATTCAAAATTAAATTTAGAAATAATTTCTAACATTTCATTTTTATAGAAAATAAATGGAAATCAATTTTGGTATTTTACCATGACGTTCCGTCGTTACTTTTTTTAACGTTGAGAAAAAATATCTACTTTTTTTAAACAGTAACTTCAGTTAAAATTTTTAAGAACTTTTAATGGCTTATTTAAATAACATGATGTACGAATCTTTCACATGATATGCTATAATTGATGGAAGTCAAGACTAACGACATCATCAAGACTTCAATGATGAATGAATGAGTACTTTAATGAGCACTTGAAAGTACTTAGGAAACTATTTGAAAAATGTGACATATAAGATACTTTATATACATTGCAACTAATCCTAATTCGGAATAATATTTCTCTAAAACTATTTAAAAAATGTTTCTACAATTTCAAATGATGTCATTATTGACTTGACGTCATTATTAAAATGACTTATGTTTTAGTGACTCATTTTGGAGAATTATGAAGAAATAGAAATCGTGAGCACGCAATGATTATAATCAAATGAACAATGGCTTGAAAATAGAAATAAAATACTCAATGCAAATTAAATTTTCACTGCATTATCAAATTTAATTTCGGATTTATACTTGATTCTGTTCGTGATTAATGTACCTTATTCTATTCATTAATTACTTTACTATTTCTGCATTCAGTACGTCATTAATAAATCACTCAAATAAGCTGCAGATTTTTTAACAATATATAAATTAAACAAATAGTATTTAAATATAAGGAATAGGTACTCAAATAGGTACTTCAGTTTCTTCAAGATCAGATTCTTTGAATTAGAAAAGCATTAAAAAAATTTGTATGAGGAATCAACCCAAAAATTTTAGTTGAAAATATGTAAAATTAATTTTGAAGGTAGCTTAGTTGCTACAAACATGTTTTTGTTATCATTCCCAATAGCCTTGATTTCGATTTATATTCTATTTCGCCTTGATTTCATTTAGGAATATGGCAAGAACGAAATTATTTAATTTGGAACATTCGATTCATACACTTGCACATTCTGTCATTCAGAACCTTAAAAAAAAACGTACTTATCTATTAACTCTGATATTTTCAAAAGATAGATTCTAATACATATTTTGTTGAAAAACCGAAAAGTGTTTTCTTGCCAAAAGTGACATTTGATTTAAAAACAAAACTCAATTAAAACTGACAAATAACTTTTTGTTTAAAACAGACAGAAATATATTAAGATAGAATTTTTTTAAAAAAAAAACTATAATTTAAAAAAAATAACGATTTATTATTTTTACAAAAGTTTTTTGGTTTATTTCATACAAATATTTAGTTAACTAAGGCTATAAGACCTTCAAAAATAAAATAAATAACGAAACTACTGTGAGTGAAATGCAATTAATATCGCTTCCTATCCCACTAAAAATTGATTTAATCAGTTTGAAATTTTCAAAAAAATCAGAGAAAAATTTCTTTTTACATTATCGATGTAAAGCTATACTTTATACTCAAAATTGAAAAAAAATTCATTTAACATCTATCCTGATTGTATTATTGTCAAAAAGAATAAAATAACTTTGGAAACTAATCGATAAAAACTATAGAGACATAATTTTAGAATAGCAAACTTCTATAATAATTGTTAATTAGTCAAATATATGTAATATAACCGAAATGAATTTGAAATAATGGGTGAAAACTAGGCGCTAAAAATTCTAGATATATCAAATTTTTAGAATAATAATTAGTAATAATTGTTGTAGATATAAAAGTGCCAAAAATTGTTAATCTCATTAGTGCTCATGTTAAATGTCATTGTAATAGAAATAAAATTGTAATATATATATAATAGCAAATAATAAATAGATTTCAAGAGTTCCTTTGTCTTTTTCTTTCAATACATTAGTTAGTTAAAAAACCTACTTTTGTTTAATTCAACTCACTTCTTTGTAAAATATTATTTTAAAAAATATTTCAAATCATGTTGATTCTATTTACATAATCAATACTGCTTTTATCTAGAGAAATGTCTTGCGATGTCGGATAGATAATAATATTTTACAAATAAAGAAAATAGATGTCTAAAGAGAACATTTTTACTTACGAAATCTTGTATCTCAGATAGAATAGGAAATCTAATACATAGGGAATTAAATTTTTAGATACGAAAAGACGTAAGTTTTAACTTCAAACTCAGGTTTTAATGATACAACTATATAAATTAACAAAAAAAATCTAATGTAATGAGTCAGTAAATGGAATGATTATTTCTTTCCACACAATTATCATTTTTTTAAGATTTTGTTTCTTTTGTAATGGTATATATTAGTTAAGAAATAAGTTAGTTTGAATTTGCTTAATTTAATAGGAGTATTTTCAAAGTAGCAGAAATAAGGAAGATTTGTCATATTTGAATCATAATTAAATAGTTTTTAATGAAAATCGATTGTAAAATAATTTTAATAAAGGAAAAACAGTAAATTTTTTGTAGTTTATTTGCTTTTAAAAATGGAATAAACTTTCTGAGAAATACTCTTTAATATGGCAAAAAACATAGCCTATTAAAAAGGCTTCATCGATTCAAATAAAGAAGATGATTCCACAAATTACACCACTAAGTTATTAAAGCTCAATAAGGGAAATTAGGTTTTTATTTTCAAGCTCATATCAATATAGAGAATCTGAACTCAAGTTTGATATTTTATGAACTGTAGCATTTCCTTTTTTATTCGTTTGTTCTTGAAAATATAAAAGCACACAGCCCTGATTTTTCTATTGTTCTGAGAAGAAAAGACTAAAGCAAAAAAAGTAATAACTAATATAAAAAGTAATGATTAATATTTTTTATATTAATTATTACTTTTCTTTTCTTTAGTCTTTTCTAATTTCAAATAATGATAATGTTTATAACTGGTTCTTGAGAACTACAATAGACCTCTTCAAATTCAGGAAATCATTTTAATTCCAGTTTAAGCCCTTTTTAGAGGAACTTTAACCCCTTCCACCTCCCCTAAAAAAACAAAAAAAAACTTGGTTTTATCTATAAATAAAATTATATTATAATAAATACTAAACTGTGGTCAGTACAATGTACTCTCGAAGGATATGCTTTGTTGCTTAATTTCAAGCGGTTTAAATTCCATTCTTACTTTGCTAAAACATGTAATATTTGTTAATTTTCATTACATTTTTTGAAAATTGAATGGTATTCTATTAATCAAAGTGTTTAAAAATTTGTTCCAAATTAACGTTTCCAATACCTATGCAGAATTACATTAACTTAATAATACTTGGGCATATGCAATTGTGTTCATGGGACATGAGGACCGGGTTTTTAAATAAATCAGCGAAGATTTATCAAACATTCATAGACAAAGTTAATTCATTACCTATTTCAGTTATAATCCCAATAAAATTAACTGAATCTATCGTTACTACACAATCTATTTTTGTAGAAAATGAGACTAACTCAAGAACTTCTAAAAACGACAGCCCTAACATGCGAACAAAAAACTGCCAATGACAATGATTTGTCTTCATTTTTCCAAACGTTAAATTTTTTTAATTAATGTTTCTATCTAGATCGGAGCAACATTTATCTCACCAAATAACAATTATCAGAAAGAAAAAGAAAGTTTTGATTTTGCATTAGAAATGGTCTATTTGTTTGATTTTCGACGACCTTACATTCTGTATGAATACCACTTATTAAAGTTGAAGTATTCCCAACCTTGTCAATTTTAAAATGTTGAGCACTGGCCCACCTGTCCTTAATCTAACAAAAAGGTAACCTGAAAAATATAGACAAATGTAAATTTTTTTCATCACATATATGACGCTTCATTCTCACTATTTCTCTCCGCTTGTTCCTACAATTTTTAATAGCTATACCACAAAGCCCATTAAAATGTTTGGAACTGAAAACGACATTGCATTTTTCTAAAACTTGAAAAAAGCATTGCGATTGCTTACAAAATAAATCGTCATCATAACCAAAAGTTTCTTTTTTTTATAAAGACCTTGTGTAACTGCCGAACAATGAAAGTAAGCAATGCTATGCACGATTCTTAATTTTTTTTTGAAGTCATTATGATTGGATGATGTACAAGTTTCATCCACATTTGTGACCAGTATTTCGAAATTTATAACTAAACATATCTCTCAAAATTTTCTGGATATAAACGAGAAATTTTGTACGCATAGATAAAAATAAGAGAAAAATTGTACTAATTAATACTTGAAATTATGATGGCTATATAAAAATTAATTTGCATGCAATTGCCTACCTTATTTAATGAAATTTTGTAATTCGAAGTGTTTAGATGCAATATTTAAACAAATTATTTCCTAGGGCAACCTTTTGATGCTTTATTAGAAGAAGAAAAAGTGACTTTAGAAACCATGCTAACATAGCTGCAAAATTATTTTTATCTTAATGCCTAATATTTAAATATTTACTATTGTAATTTCTCTATCTTTATAAATCTATTGTTTTGGCAAAAAAATTTAGGGGCGAAAAAAGAACGAATAAAATGTAAAGTAATATATTTTATTTTTAGCTTTCTATCATATATAGATTTAAGACAAATTGAAAATTAGTAATAAATCATTGACAGACTTTTAAAAAAATAGGCAGAAATTTGTTACTACATTACCTGAGAATAAAACTTTAGATCATGATACTGAATCTGAGAATTAAACGTTTTAATGAAGAACTATAGATGCATTTACATGTCGATTGATGGTACATTGGATTGTGTATAATTGTCTAACAGTAAATTAGCTAGAAAATGAGGTAATCTATTTCAAATTTGAAGGAATATCAGTAATTATCAACATTTTCTTATAGAAATGTTTTTTTTTTTTCTGAAAATTAACCAGAATTTATTTTTTGAATTATCAATATGATTCTTATCTTATTTCAGACAAAGCTCTTAATATTTTGCAAAAAACAACTAATTTGAAAAATTTTAACAAAAAATACATTAGCTCATTTCAAGTAAAAGCTTAGGAAATATGTATACATACAAGAATACATAAATAAAAATTGAAAGAACTAAGCATTACTGATATCCACTTAAATTTCACTTTAAAGCAGTTTCTATGTTTGTTTTTTTTCATTTTTTTTTTTAAAGTTAAACCGTAAGAGATATAGAGATTAAAATCCCCATAAAAATAAAAATTAAACTTCACTTTATTAGATGAATTTGTATAACGCACATCAAAATTATTAATGCCTTTTGTGCGAGAAAATTATAATCGTGTTTCTTTATCATAAATTTTTAAAATCAAATTTCTCACATTTCCTTTATTACTTTAAACGCAATTAAGGGTAGACAGCCGTTTTCCCACGGAAGCTTCGTCTCGTTTTCAAGGACATGGAGTATCATTATTACTCTAAACTGTGATTACCGTTAGGCGTTCGTTGTAAAATCGCCAAATCTTGCATGCAAAGATAACGGTTATAATGTGACAATCCTAAGCGTGAAAGATATCTTTTAATGACATGGGGGGTTAATTAGTGGAGCGCAAGTTCCACTCAACCGTAAAATCACTCAATCCCTTCAGCGCCGATTGGCTAAATACCTCAAGGGTTCATGAACAGCGAAGGATAAACCTCGTCTTCTCTTCCAAACAGTTATTTTCAATTAAAGAAATTACAATACAGATCTAAAAATACTATATCTTATATAGAAACCTGCTTTGTATGAGGTGAGTAATAAGTAATATCATACTTTTTATTTTGCTTTGATCTTGTATTAATTAATTATTGATTTATAGAAACATGATATCTTTTAAATATACTTAAAAAGTTTTGCAAGTATGGTGATCATAATAAAATAGAAAAGAATATTTGCTTTCTTTGAAATTGGAATGCCTTAAAAATAATTGTGTGTGTGTGTGTGTGTGTGTGTGTGTGTGTGTGTGTGTGTGTGTGTGTGTGTGTGTGTGTGTGTGTGTGGGAATTGGGTGGGACAGAATGCCCATCCAACCACATTTCAGTGTCCAGGGTCACTGAATGAAGAAAAAGAAGCTTTTGAATATGGAAGAAATGTATTTACAGTAAAGAAAAAGACATTTACAATTATGACAGGACTATTTACAACAGAGAAAAAAAAGTATTGCTTATAGATGCCACCAAGGATAAAGAGTAGTTAATAATAATTTCATGGTGAAACTACGTTACGTTTTTTAAAGATGCATGATCGGAACGATGCGACCCTCTCTGGTCCCCGTCTGGCGAGCGAATGTGCAGTTCGCTTTTTCTCAAATTCTTACATCACGTGTCTTGGATTTAGGTTCAGCGATATTTAGTGATAACCGTGGCGACATCTATTGCAATAAATGGGAACTAAATATTTAACAGCAATGGCCGCTGATTAAATCTCTACAACTCGGCCAATCCTGATAGAACGATGACCTCATCGTTATTTACATACTGACATTCAAGATTGATATTAAATTAAACTCGGCCAAACTGTTACAAAAATCAACAAATCTAAAATTCGCTCTATGTCAATTCTTAAGAAAAGGTACATAATATTAGCAGTAATAATTTTCTTATTACATCACTGGAAAAAACATCGAAAATATAAATGCAAAAATTTAAAAGTTCACTACAAAATGAAAATATAATACACGGAGCATGAAAAAATGTGTATAGTCATTAAATTAAAATTGTTAGAATATTAAAATATACATGAAAATGAAATATATTACAGAATAAAATAGCTAATTAACTATCGCGCTGATTGCGTTTTATTCAGCCTGGTGAATAAAATTTCATCATATCAGCAGATGATGTGGTCATATGAGGACCTTCATGGTCGCCTACTTTCTCAACATCATACCGATCTCTCTGTTTTACTTTGACAATTTTATATGGTCCTAAAAATCTAGGTCTTAACTTAAGTCCAGTTCCGAATTAAGTTCGTTGAATGGCAACCAAATCCCCTTTCTGATATACTGGGGCTTTCTTGCGCTTTCTGTCGTAGTTCTTCTTATTTTCGGCCTGTATATTCTGAATGTTTGCTTTTGCGTCTTGTCGAAGTAGATCTCTCTGCTCTTGAAATTCTTCCATTAATTCTTCCAACAGTAACTCTCGTACTCGGAGGTCTTCTTTATTCCTCATAGGAGTGCCAATTAACAGTTCAAAAGGTGTCCATTTGGTTCTACGATTTGAGGTACTGTTGAGGATTCTTTGTAGTCTGTCTACATGCTTGTACCATTTTGTAGGGTCATCAATAGTTAATTTGGTCAAGACAGGTATGAGTGTTCGATGTATTCTTTCTACTTGGCCGTTTCCTCGAGGTACTCCGGTTGCAATTTGTAGATGTCGGATATTCTCTTCGTTACAATAGTCACTAAAGGCTGTAGAGGTAAATGCTGATCCTCTATCAGTGAGTATTCTCTTTGGATTGCCAAAAGTTTTCTGTTGTAGTCTGAGTTTTTCTAGTGCGTCCTCAGTAGAAGTAGATTTGACCGGATATAGTTTTCTATTTTCGCCTTCTTGCAGTAAAATGGCTCCATACCCATGTTGACTTGCGTTCGTATGCATAATCTGTTTTCCTCCTTGTTTTAGCCATTCGTCGATTTGTTTATTCACTTCTTGTTTCTCAGGAAATGGGAGTCTTCTTGCAGGTTGGTTGACTGGAATGTCATTGTTTAAAGTTATTCTAATGGATGCATCTGTAGCTTCAGTTTTTTCTGGCTCGTAACTGGAAATTAGATCCGGTATTTCTTTTCTTACTTCTGGATTAGAAATGTGCTCTATTTCGGTTTCGTCTCGTGGTCTTGCCTCGTATAGCTGTGCATGCATGGAAAATATTTTTACATCTTCTCTTTTTCGAAATTTGACGCCTTCTTCGGTGAAGTGAAGTGAGTCTTGTTCTAAAATGTCAGACCCAATAACTGCCTGAAAATCTAAATATGAAGTAGGTACCACATGCCATGTCAGAGAATATTTTTGTCCATCTAATTCGATATCTTGCTGAAATGATCCTTTTGTTTTGATTTGTGACTTTCCCAAACCAGATATTGTAATCGTTTCTCTTAAAAGTTCTGAAGGCTTGATGATTTGTTTGCTGATATCTTCTCGAAGGAGTGTTACTGAACTACCAGTGTCGATTAATGCGTCAATAGTTTTGTTTCTTAAAGCTACTCTTCTTGTTCTCATTTTCTTTCGTGAAATTTCGGAGCAAGTTTGTACAATAGGTGCTGAAGGCTTGTTATTTTTCGTATTTTTGGGTCGTCGTGGACAATCTACACCAAAATGTCCTGGTTTCTGGCAGTAACAACATTTCATAGGTCTCCATGGTTTATTTTTTTTTTGACGTGTGCGTTTCTATTTAGCTGCAAAGGTTTCTTCTCGAACTTGTTATTTTTCATATTTTTGGATTGTCGTGGACATTCTACGCCATAATGTCCTAGTGTCTGGCAGTAACAGCAATTCACAGGTCTAAATGGTTTATTTACCTTGACATATGAGATTCTGTTTGGCTCTAAGGGTCTCTTCTGGAACTTGTTATTTCCATCTTGGAAATTCGCTGGTTTTCGTGGGTGATTCAGAAATTTATTTGCTTCTCTATTTTCTTCTTCCCTTCTGAAGAATGGATCTGATGATTTTGGTTTCAATGTCCTCCTGACATCGTCATATCGTTCGAATTTTTCTGCCAAATCAGTAGCTGAAGTTATGGATGACCACTCATCAAGAAAGTGATTCTGAAACTTTGGTGGTGCCTTCCGTTTCATCTGGTCCGCAATGATAAGTTCCCGTAATTTTTCGTAGGTGTCTATTTTCAGACCTGTTACCCATCCATCAAAGTAAGTCTGCAATTCGTGATAGAAATATTGCCATGTTTTCTCGGGAGCTTTTTAATGTGAAACAAATAATTGTCGCAGTTTCTCTGGGGATAACTTGAATCTCTGTAACAACAGATTCTTCACATGATCGTAATCGTTTGATTTTTCCTGAGGTTCTCGAGCAATTAAATGAGCAACTTCCAGAGGAATTAATCCTAGTAGTTTCTGGACCCATTGAGTTTTCGGTAATAACGCTAAATTGGCATGATGCTCAAATAGTGTTAAATTTAAACTTATGTCATCCTTCATGTAGAATCGGTGAAACATCTCTTGCGAAGTCTTACTAGCTACTGAAATATCAGCCGAATTTTGATGGTCAACATTTAGATGAGCTAGGATTTCCAACTTCTCAAGTTTGTACTCATGTTCCTCTTTCCGCAATCGCTCTTTTCTTTCTTCTTCCTCCATCCGCAATCGCTCGTTTTGTTTTTCTGCTTCTGCTAGATGTCTGTCCTCAATGATATACTCTAACATCACTTTGGCATCTTCCTCATCGTATTCATTGGTTTTTAAAATCAGATCTTTAATTTTGGGTTCCGTCAAGTCTGCTTCAACAGTTACGCCGGATTGATTCGCGAGAGCAATCAAATCTTCTTTTTTGCCTTTTAGTAAGAAAGACATTTTGAAGGAAAAAAGGGGCTTGGTGCCAATCAAAGAACTTATTAATTTTGAAATTCATCCAAAATTATCTATACTTCAGCGTGTTTAAATAAAAGTCAAATTAAATTAGTTTTGCTTTAAACTTGAAATTAAAAATTAACCTTTGGGTAATTTTAAACTAATTCCTTAAAATCAGATCTTAAAATGCACAAAATATTTTTACACAACTGAATTAAAGATTGAAAAAATAACCCTTAATTACTTTCAAAATAATACTTAGCAATAAATATACTGTAAAGTAAGAAAACCCAAAATTACATCGAAAATACTGTATGAATTTAGACAATAAATAATAAGTAAATATATTATCTTCAGTATTAATATATAAAAGTATTTGTACCACTGGAGTTCCCTAATATAAAATGCTATTAAAATGAATAGTAAATAAAATACTTTATTAGAAAACCATGAGTAACTTTCAGTAATGGAAAATATATTTTTATTCAAAATGACTTTATGCGTTTATTTTTTTAGATGTAAGCTTCGCATGAAAAAAAATTAAATTGTAAATATTTCAATTGTTAATTTGAAGTAAATATGCACAATTAGTAAAAAAAATAAATACAGCAAACAATTGCTATTAAATGTGAGTTAAATATTGAAGACGTATTATCTTTAAAAAAAATAACTTCATAAAAATAACGTTCATAGAATTGAAAATAAAAGTGCACACTTTGTACGATCGAAAGATGGGATACGCTGAGTCATAACTCTAAAAAGAAAATAAATCAGAACAGTTTTTCGTAGCGCGAAAAGAA
>JAPMOQ010020853.1:2814398-2919031 GCA_026543055.1 Argiope trifasciata | reverse complement strand
AACCCCAATATTAAAGAAAATGACATTATTTTCTATAATAATCACTATATTTGTAATTCGAAGACCCAAAGTAATCTTTTTGCAAAGCCCTTTTCAATGCAAACTCTGAAATTCCAACCTCTTCCAATTGACTATAATGATAACAACGAATTCCTGAATAAAACTATAGAAATGTGGGAACTTAAAAGAGCAATTCAGAAATAAAAAAAACTCCACCCCAGGAGCAGACAAAATTGCTGTAACATGGTTTAAAAAACTAGATGATACATCACTTGACAAAATACTTCAAATGTTTCAACAACAACTTGATGGTTCCGCAATCCCAAAAAACTGGAAGCATGCAATTATCATCCCAATTCCCAAACCAAATAAAGATAAAACAAAAATAACTTCTTACAGACCAATAGCCCTTACTTCAGTATTCTGTAATATGTTTGAACGCATCTTATCGCAACGCATAATTCATTATATCGCAGCCAATAAAAAACTGAATCCAAACCAACACGGCTTTGTTCCCTTTAGAAATAACCATACTGCAATTTATAAAATCTATACTGCAATTTCAGAAGCTCATAAAAACAAAAAAATTTTTCATTGGCATAAGTTTAGACATAAAAAGTGCATATGATTCGGTTCACATTGACGATTTAATTTACAAATGTATCCAATTTGGCATAACAGGAAACATCGCTAAATGGATGCATAATTTCCTCCAAGAGCGGACATTCCAAATCAAATGGCGAAATTTTTATTCCGAAGTAAAATTTCTTTATAAAGGACTGGTTCAGGGGAGCGTCATCTCACCGATTTTGTTCGCAATATTCATGAATGATTTTTTCGAGACCTTGGATTCAAACGTTGATTGCTCGATTTTTGCTGACGACATTTTCATTTACTGCTCTCATGACTCGATAAATTATATTAAAACGAAGTTACAAAATACAATGGAAAACATATATGCATGGTGCAATTACTGGAAACTATCCATTAGTGCAGAAAAAAGTGCTATAATAGATCTATCTAAAAAAAAAATAAACGCCCTTCCCTGTATAAAATATGCTGGTATTCCCCTAACATGGAGTGAAACGATTAAATATTTAGGAATCCAGTTTTCAAGAATTAAACAAAATAACAGAATATTACAAAATTTAAGAACCAAGGCTCTTAAAAAAAATTTCGGTCTCAAAATACTAGGTTCCAAAAGAAACGGTGCAAGAACGAAACACCTAATTACAATCGCTAACAACAGTATACTTGGCATATTCTTGTATAGTTGCCCCATAATTAATAAATTTTCCGAAACACAATTCAAATCTTGTAACACTATACAAACAATGGCACTCAGAGTAGCTCTCGGAGTACCAATTTGAACCCCCAACATCATCTTATTAAAATTAGCTGGCCAAGAAATACTTTCAGACGAGATCAAGCGTCTAGCAATGCAATTTTTTATTAAACAAATGTCCAACCAGTCCTTTTCACCTCTGGTTGATAATCACAATGAGATGGATCGTTTTTTGAGCGACAAAGATAAAGAAATTATTAATAACACTTTCCAACAACTTGATTGTATACCGGATCATATAATTACTATACCACTCCATATACAATATAACCCAAATTTATGCAATATTTTTTTTAATGAATTCAGGTTCCAGAACAAAGGTTTACCAATCCCGATTATTACTGCAGATTTCAACGAATGTTTACAGAATCACTTTAAAAATCATTTTATTATAGCTACAGATGGCTCGAAATCTGAAAATTTCACCTCAATAGCAGGTGTCTCTAGCATTCAAAAATTTCTTTACAGAATTCATACATTAAATTCAGTATTCACTGCCGAAGCCTTGGCAATCTGCCAAGCAGTGGACGATCTTTCAATCCCAGAAAAGCACAATCTTATTATTTCGGATAGCTATTCAGTTCTGGTAGCACTTAAAAATGTTACTTTTCACTCTCCTAAGGTCATCCAAAGACTCGCCTCAAAAATTTATATCAGGAAAAAACTAAATCAATCAAATCAAATCAATCAAAACTAAATCGGAATACAGGAATGATAATTTGGAGAACTTTTAGTCGCTGCTTTGTGGCAACCAGGGGATTATAGCCTTTGTCGCTCCATATAACATAATATTTACATTCTAGATTCAAGATTGTATTAAATTTCTGAATAATTTTGTTAGGAACGTTAAGAGACTGTTAATATCGGAAAAGTCTTTAACACCTTAAAATCTTTTCATTTATTTTTTAAATAGTTTTTCAAAGAAGATATTTTTCTTAGAAAAAACAATAGATCAATGAAATCTTTTAAAAAAAGGAATTTCAAAGATTCTGTATTTATTTTACGATATTTTGAAGCATTTTTTTGTTGATTTGCTAATGAAAATATTCAATAAAGGATAAAACCTGTGTATATAAAGGAGATAGCTTTTGATGAATTTTGTGTAAAGTACAGCACGATTTTTAGTTACATGTTTCTATGGACATTCTAATGCAAATTAATCTAGATAAATGCTTCAATGATGCGGGGACGATAAATTATTTTTGAATATTCAAAGGTCTAGCATTCATAGTTATGCCTTGAAATCACAATCTATTGTTTACTCGTATCAAATAAAGGTTTATATATTATTTCACTCATATGTTGTTACTGATAGTGATGTTACTTATGAAACAAAACTACATAAACTGCACTCATTCTTGCAGTATCGACCTAAAAATTTGAGGGTTCCAAACTGATAAGCAATTTTTATCAATACTTTATTATTATTATTATTAAAAGCAATCTAACAATCTAATACTACCATTGATCTTTGTAATCAAGGTAAGGATCAATGATAGTATTTACCGCTCTACTTTCTCTTATGCATATGTTTATGCAGTGCAGGGATATCCGTATTTCTTTGTACTGTTGAATAGATTCAAGTATGAAGGATGTTCGTCTTCACATTCTTTTAGATTGGAGCGAAAATTGGATACATATTTGTAATAATGATGTCAAAGCAAAGCAATTTCATTTATCCATTTTTTTAAATGATTCATCAAACACTCATGAATAGACAGACTGACGGATAATCACTCCTTTTTACAAATTATATTCAAAAAATTAATACAATTATATATTTCGATATTACAGGATACATTCAACTTATCTAGTTGCTTTTGTTTTGGGGTATCATGTTCACTTATAACCGTTCTGAAAATTTTTGTTTCATATTTAAAATTTTGACCATCAGATATATGATCAATGATCACCTGCTCTCCGTACTTTTTAAAAGAAAATTTTAGACATTATAAACTTACCGAAATTTATGTGGAATAAAATACTCTTGCATAATATTTTAAAAGTGGTGGAAATAAACGAGAGAAAAAATTGCGATAAAATGTCGATTGTTTTAAGTTGTATTAAGATTTTAAAATCACTAGAAAAGTATGCAACAAAAATAAATTCTGGATAAATATATTTGATATGCATTTACATTGGTACAATTCAAAAGGTTTTGAGTTGTATATTTCATTACTTGGAATCATTTAAAAACGAAAATGTAATTATTTTTTAATAGAGAATAATGATTATAAACAATATTGAATTCTGATAAAACAGCTACGAGATGTTTTAGGGCCTGGATAATTAATATCTAAATGGCCAATTATGAGACTCCAATACATTTTTTTTACCTGTCCAACCAATTTTCTGACTAATTTTTGCTAAAAATACCCAGCAAAAGTTAAGAAAACAATTCTCCGTGCAACGATTCGCAAAATGATGTTATCAACTGTCGGGGTTTGACTAAACAGAACAGTCTTCTCATTCACTATTCTTAGAATCCCTTAGAGTTTGAAGTAGAGCACAATAAACGAAAGCGATAACATTTGACTGGAATGAGCCTGTCCTACCCTTAGGGACTCTTGACCTCTTGTAAATTTGAGGGAACACAAAAACTCGTTTGCAGTGCTTCTCGTTTGAAAAACCGATGCGTTTTTGACACAGATTTCGCATTCCTAGCTTTTCAGAAGTTTCACATGTAGAATGAAACCTTCCAGATCGAAGATGGTAATCTAATTAAAAGAAATCTCCATGAATCTCATGGCATCTACATAACTTTCAATAAAAAAGGATCTCTTTTACAGAATTTTTTAAATAATAAATTGGACAATAATTTAATTTAATTTAACATAACAACAAAAAAAAAGAGTATCATTTAAGATATACCTGCCCTTCAAATATCCGGTTTAGTCGGTGTCAATAAATGATTAATAAAAAAAATTGAAAAAAAAAAAGATTAAAGCAAAATATAATAAATAGAAAAAAAAGGTTTTTTTCATTTTTTTTACTACAAAAAGCTAAAAATCTGTTTTTATATTTTAAGCACAAAATTAATTAAATCATTCCTGATGACTGTCATAAAAAGCACAAAATATCGAATTATTTATTAATTTTTTTTACTGGAAAATGTCTCATTGATCGGCTGAACGTTTTTTAACGAATTCAATCCTCCTGAATTCTGATATAATTAGTTGACGAAACTGCATATCAATGATTGATAACCGATTGCTGCTCAAAGAAAGTAATTGGTCTTGAAATCCTACAGAGAATATCTGCTGGAAACCTGAAATTGTTTCAGACCAATGATATATGTAAAGACGCTGTTATTGCCATAAAATTTACTTGTTCTGTCATTTTCGGTTTCGCTTATAAGTTTAAATAGAGATGTGAATTTTCAAGCTTATTATTTCTATTACTTAGTACTGTTTATTCAAAAAAAAAAAAAAAAGAAAAAAGAAAAAAAATGAAATTTCTTTTACACAACAATGCACGGAAGAAAAGTATTGGGATTTTGCATAATAATTAATAAAAAATTTGGGAGATTAAAAACAAAACAATGACTGTGAAATTCTTTTATAAGTTAGATTCGTAAGACATTTGGAATTATTTTTTGTTTATGGAATACTATGAAGTGTTAGAAATAATGCCTTCTTAAATGAATAACTTTTTTAAATCAATTTTTCATATAGAATTAAAAAGTCAATTTTTCTATAAGAATTAAGATTTAAAATGTGAAAGCAGTAGAAAAGTATTATTTAAAGTAAAATTTCGTCCGGCCACTTTTCCCTCCCCCCCCCCCTTTTTTTAAGTGTGTTAAATATGAAACAAAGCAACGTTTCAAAATGCTTGCTGATTGAAAGCGGCGTGTGGCTAAAAGGTTTACGGAAAATCAGCAGATGATTTGAACTTGGGAGGTCCGTCCTTTATTCGCCCTTCCCCTGAGTTACTGGGCCCCTTACCACCTTTTATAACTCGACTTCCGGGAAAAAACACTATCTGAAAAGAAGGATCAGTATCTTACGATTAAATAAGCAATTACTAAACACACGTGAAGACCAATATGTTTTTCCCTCACCAATTCTTCTGATATTTGCAGTTTTATTTTGTTTTCGCCTTTTCAAGTTTTTGTTTGAAATAAAAAAAAATTTTACCAGAATAATCTTATTTTATTGTTAACCACATCTTAAATTGATAATTTTTTAAGAATGTCTTAAAAACTGCTGCAGATATATTCGATTCACAAATCTTGATTATGATTATTGTAGATTTAAATTTAAAATATAACTTAGATGACTTAGTGTAAAAAAAATTAATCAAGCTAAAATGCAAGATTTATGGAGACTATACGATTTTATGCAAAAAAGAGTTAATAAAGCAGTCTTAAAAAATGTATTTAAATGATAGATAGATACTTATTAATAATAGTATTTGTTCCTTGTAATATGATGCCATTGCAAAAAATCTAGAAGTTCCGATTGAATGTTGCCTCAAATATTTTCAAATGCTTTAAATCACACTAGAAAAATTACTTAAAGCAAATGTCTACACATTAAAACTGGGAATTTAACCTATGGAAAAATTGTGAAAAAAGCTGAACTCCTAAGCACTTCTACAATAAACTTGTAGAATAAAGCTGTAGAATAAGGTTATTAATGAAAAAAAATTTAAATATTTAATAAGGTCTTATTTTAATGAAGAAGCAAACATACTATTCGCAGCATTTTAGTAAATATTATAAAACAATGTGGTTAGTAAAAATTAATAAAAACGCAGAGCAAATAATTAAGATTTTTATTCATTAACGGTTATAGAATATTCTAATAATGCAATTTTTTCGGTACTTTGAAATTAAATCAGCTCTATTTATTCTTAAAAATGCACACACAGACACATAAGACAACTGATAGAAGTTTTTAATAGTAGAGCAAAACATAATATCACCCCATATAAAAATTATACAAATACATACACATCTTTTGTTTGTTTATTTGTTTCAAGAATTAAATATTTACCCCTAATTTCGGGGAATAATTTTTCGAATCCAATATCATAACAATGCTTTAATTCGCTTAATTTTTTTTTTTAATTCCCGAGATGGGCCGCACTTATTAACAACCCGAACCGTATCAAGAAAAAATTATATATACCTCTGGGTGGTTAAATAATCTGAGTATGGCTTTTCTAAAATTTATCTCTATTCCACAAAAGATTACTTAAAAAAATAGTACTTTAAAAAAATAAATGGGCTTTTTTAACTCTCCTTTCTTCCCAGCTGTGGGGGGTTAATCACCTAGGGGGGGGGAATGGGTTTCTAAACAATTTCGTTATCTTATCTTCCTCACTTACAACGTCATCCCCCCATTCTTTTCTCCCCAACTTTCTTTTGATAGTAATCTGTTGTTTTAAGCTAAACTCTAATCCGAAAAAAGAATAATAAAAGAAAGAAAGACTTTAATTCGAAAAAAAGAGAAAATTCAAACAAAAGGTCAATTTTTCGCACAAATCGAAAATTCGACGCGAGAAGCAACACTGACACTGCTTTCGAGTGGCTGGGAATTAATAAGTGTTCCTACCGGGAGGGAAATCTGCAGAAGAGGAAAGCAATATCTTGTCCAATATGTGACTCTTCAAAGAAGTAAACAATACAGCAAATGTTAAACAATGTAGGAAATGGAGAAATTCAATTGTAAAAGAAATTTCATTTCAGAACAATGCATAGTTATATTATGTCATCCATCCTAAGAAATTAGATTTAAAACAAGCATTTTCGAATTTTTTTTTTCCAAATAATTCACAAAGAATTTAAAAAAGCCTTTAAAAGGAATATGAAATTAGTTATTCTTGGGATAATCCATTCATCTAATGATTCTTTCTAATTGTATTAAAGAAATAAAATTCTTTTACTAAGATTACATCCATAAAAGTATTATTTTGTATGAGAAATATTTACACGGTAATTTTTTTTTCAAAATATATTTAACGGAAAAGAATATAAGACCTCTTGGTGATGCAACGAGTGGGAAATAATCACTTCAAGAAAATTGTCCTTTTACTTTATGAACATAAAATTAATCACTTTCAGGTTAATATACCACGAAATCTCATAACAAAAGCTGATAATTCTTCGTAATAAAAAAGCAGAACTGAGATAGAATTATCAAAACTGCATAAATTCAAATAAATTGAATTTCAAGTTTCATTAAAATACTGAAAAATGTATCAAAAAAAATATTTTACTCATCAAGTCGGCTATAGGAAAATATGCTGTAAGTGAAAGGGAATAAAAAGAATCTCAGATTACTGTCAACGAAAACCGCAAATGTTTAACTCCTTGAAAATGACATTGCACTATCAAAACTGAGACGACATCTCTGAAAACCGCAAGAGGGGTCGGGGGGGACGCGTAACTATCCTGAAGATTCTTCGATCGTTGGAATTCGGCTAAAGAAAAGGAGTATCGACTGATCCTGACCCTCCAGGAGGTGGATAGAAAATCCCAGAAACACAAAACAGTTTTCTTTTGTGTCTTTGAACCATCGGGGGGTGTAATCTTTGAGGGCTCCTTCCCTTAACGCTTAAAGGGAAAAAGAGAAATCTGAGAGTGGACTTACAAGTGAACGGACCCGATATTCTTGGAATTATCGGATCGTTGAATTGCATATCACTGAAATTTATCGGAAAGGCAATTTCACCCTTTCCTGTGATTCACAGGAAAGGGCGTAGTAACAATATTGACCTTGACTCATTTTGCAATGCACTATAGATAATTTTTAACTGCTTGTGACGTAATGTTGTGATTGCGTTTATTGTGGTCACTGCTCGAGCCATCTATTGGTGAAATATTGAACTATAGTAAACATTTTAAAGAAATGACATATATTTTGAATTCAACCTTTTTAGAAAATGGTTTACTTCAATAAACAAATTAAGTATAAAGTTATGAAAAAACCAAATTAAAATAGTAAGCTGAAATAGATAAATTAATTCAATCACACATTACCTAAATTAGTTAATTAAGTTTTAATTAAAATTAATAAATTTAATATTCAATATTAATTAATAATTTTTAATTAATAATATGATTGAAATAACAGATATTTGGAACAGATATTTAAAAAGAACAATAGCAAAATTATTTGTTATTGAAAAAATCGTGGATTATGCATCTCTAATCCCTACCCTTCTTTGAAAAGGATTGATCACTGATATTTGTGACTTTCTGATATTGGTTACTTAATAACAGTTCTGAAAATATTCGTCATCCCTATCTCTCAATCTCTCGCCGACGAAGAGGGAGAAGGTTACGGAGCAACTACCCCCCCCCCCCCTGCTAAAGCCGCCTCCACTTCAGAGAGATCAGCAGTAAAATATTTTTTGTTATATGTATAAATATAAGCAGAAACTTTGAAAATACTCTAACAGCCTTTTCAAATGATTCTTCCTCGCTTCTTATCTCTCATTTTGCTTAATTGAGGCTTGAGGCAAACCCGCAAGCAATCTACACTACGACATTTTTTATGTTTATTCGGCAACACTCTATTTCATTTCAATATACTTTCCTTGAGGGGATAGCATAATCTCTCATAGTCGTAATATGTTTGTTGAAACGTAAGTTATAATTAAATACATGTGAATGAAAGTGAATGTCTTTTTTTTATAATTGCAGATTTTCATTATTTTCATTGTCGAAATGATATCCCTAATATTCTAAAAGATATCAACTGCATGGTGAGTAATTTTAAATATTTCATTCTTATAATAGTTTCGAAGTTTGCATAAATGATTTGATTTTTTTTATAATTCTTTTGAAAAAGTGTGTTTCTTATGATATGTGTTAAGGTAATTTTAATAAACGATTTCTTTCTCTTCACACAATGTTTCATTTCATGATACTTTTTTTATGCCTTTTAAATACTTTTATTCCTTTATTGCCAAAATGAACCTTTCTTTTTTCGCTTAAATAATTATATTATGTAAGTGAAAATTGGTGATTTTCAAAAAGAATTTTTTTAAAATTAATCTTTTTTTAAAAAAAAAATATAGTGTTAATTTGCGATTGTCCCCTGTTTGGTTTAATCAAAAAATAGGTATAATGTATAAGTTACATTACTTCCTTAAGTTATTGGTATAATTAACATAAATTTATATTCCTTTTTTCTATCATGGTCAGGTCCAAAAAAGAAAAAACAAAGTCAATGAACTGTAAGTAAATTCTTTTCTTGCTAAGTTTTAATTTATAAGATAATGTCAAAAAATGACGGACACTATTTCAGCCCAAATGACATGCTGATATTCATTAATTTTGCAACTAAGCGATCGTTCTGCTTATATATTGTACTAAGCTAATCCATTTTTTAAATATATATCTTAATAGCCGTTATCATGTTTTTAAACTATTATTTTTTTAATAATTAAACAATTTTTTGAAAATATTTTTACCATATAAATCTTATTCGGTCTTCATATATCTTCTGAAAAATAATCAAAGCTGTAATTTGCCAAGTATCAGATTGTTGTGTCTATCAAATGCTTTTAAAAGTTGATTTCTTTATTACGTAAAATTTATTGAAAATCAGGTGAACTATGATATGGGTATTATTGTTCTGTTACCGCTACAGTTGAGAATATTGTTATTATTCTGTAATATTGTTAATGGTCATTATTAATTTCCTGTATTCATCTTTGTGTAAAACTACTTCAATTGTACATAAATAAATACAAATGTTTTCTGAGCTGTTTGTAAATTTTAATTTTATACTTAAATAGAATGTAATCTTCATTTTATTTCTTATGTGCAATTCTGTTTGTAGCTTTTGGTGAGTTGTTTGATAAAACTATTTAGTTCTATATGTAAAATTACAAGGGGAACAAGATAAATGGTGGGCCATTATCTATAATATGAAATGCCATAATTTTTAAATCCTGCATTCTATTTTGTGTTCCATATAAAAGTAAATACAAAGTTGATGATTATATAGGGATTTTAAAATGCATTTGATTCAAATAATAAAATAATTTGTATCCGATTTTATGCAATATTTTCCGTCCGTTTTTTTATTGTATGATCTATTTTAAAAGTAAGAGTTTGATTTTCAATTTCAGTTATAAATAATTTTTAAATTTTAATATATGTACTTCCTATCCAAGAAATTTTTTAACAGTTTTTCTGGAAAGAATTTCAAGTTTTGCAGGCTTTTATTGAATTGTTAAAGTTGCAATTTTTAATGCAAAAAAAAAAATGAAGTTTAATTAAAGCAAAATTAAGGGTTTTTCTCTAAAATGATATAATTCTCTCCCCATGAGTGTTACAAGTTCATTTTCCTTTTTATGTTTTATAATTTACGTCATTAAGAAAAATTGCAGTTTTGTGAGGGTTGCTCTTAGAAGCGCAAACCTCACTTGCCATAAATGTTTGTACAAGTTTTTAAAAAAAGATAATTTTCCTTTGATAACTGATATGAAATGTGCTTTTCTGTTGGATTCGTTTACTTTAGCATTGGATATAACCGTGTAATTTTGATATTTTAAAAATGACTGTAATATTAAGATATCTATAATTAAAAGCAATGATTTCTCAAGTATGAATTCAAATTTTCTGGTGGAAAACCAAATTTTAAATATTTCTACATATTATGTAGTTTTCATTTTTATCAAGACTTAGATTTTGCTTTTTAAAAACCTTTTTTGATATGATGTAGTTGGGCATCACTGGAATGTCTTTTTTTCTGCATTGATGTTTTTAGTTGAACACGAAAGGGTTGAAGAGGATTAATAACAGGATTTAGTAGAAAGATATAAGAGAATTCTCATTGTGATTTTCAAACTTTTACTCTTGTTTGTTGAGAGCATATTTCATTTTTTTTTTTTTTTTTGGTTGGTTGTCATTTTAAATAGAATTTAAATGCTGTAATGTAAATGATTATATCCCCCTTTTTTTACATAATTTGTTATGAGGTAAATACCATAAGAAGTAGCATAAATTTGTTGAAATTATTTCGATTAAGGAAGAATTTAATTGAAATTGCTATTGAATGGCTTTAGTTCCCTTCAGTTAAATAACTGAGTGATTGTTTCAATATTTAATTACATTGCAATGATGTATTTAAAAAAGAAATTATTTTGAAAGATTGTGAAGGTAGAGACAGTGGTGGATTTTGATAATTTGAGGCTACAAGTGTTAAATTATTCTGAGATGCCCTCCCCCCCATAGGTAACTTGTATGATGATTAGAAAGTAAAGCAAATTAAACATATTTGCACTTTTAAGCATTCAAATTTTGGAACTAAAAATTCAATCTTGACAAATACATAAGTTTAGTTTTTATTTATTTAGAATTAAAAAAAAAATAATTTATAAATTGATACCTTAAAAAAATATTAGTGTAAATTTTTTTTAAAAAAGAAATTTTAATATAAGCACCAAAATCAAAATATGTTATTTAGTAAAAAAGTGCCAACATTTTCCAACATCAATTAAACACTCTTTGCTTATATGATTGGATATTTTTGAAACTAAATTATTTGATAGAATTACAAAACAAATTATATTTATCTTTTACTATTATACCTTGTGTAATCCTATGTTGTAACTTCCCTGAATTTGTTTTATACATATTCTTTTAAACTACCATGAAAATCAGATGTTTTCATGATCATATTCATTGGTCATAATAGCTAGAAAGTTATTTGAATTATCGAGAAACACAACATTATTACAATTTGTTATGACACTTAGTTTTCCCTTTCATCTATGTGCAAGATCTTCCATATTACTGTCTTTTTGATTTTGCTTCATGTGCTTTCTCCTAATTATCAAACATTTCTAGTAATATAAATTACTCCAGTTTTAAGTTTTACCACTTTTTATTAAATCACAGATTTGTGGTGGTAAGTTCTTAAGCCAGATAAGAACTTTCAGACTGGAGTGTACATTTTTGTCTAGGGGTTATGTTATGCTGCTATGGACCCAATGGTCCTGAGATCGAACCTGAAAAGAGAAATCTATTATTTACCTGTATGTTCATCACTTTTAAAGACTAATAAAGTCTAAATCATGAAATAAAAGCTTTGCACATTTTCTTAAAGATTCATGATTGTAGGATATAGAAACATTAATCAAATTTTAAAGTAAGAATTTTAATCTCCTTACCTTTTATGCCAAGATCTATAGTTGCCAATTCAAAATGATAAAAAATAAAATAGAATATTTAAACTGATTCTCCTCATTGTTTAACTGAGGAAAACTAATACTTATATGTTATTTGGACTATAGCTTTTAAACTGCATAATTTACAAGATTTATTTATAAATGCAGCAAATGGCAAATATTTCGAGTCTTGGAAATTTTAGATAAGTTGACAAAATTTTAAAGAATATAATTTAAAAGTATAGTATTTCATGCCAATTTAATGCTATTATAATCTTAGCTATCTATTCAGCTCTGGTTACTAAACTAATTAATAATATTCTAAAATAATTGTTTTAAAAAGATTCTCTGGAATTTAATTTATTAGAAAGAAGTAGTTAATGCTATGAAACATATGATTAATGAAGAAATATTTGACTGATTTGCTCCAAAAATGTTTGTTGTAATGGCCATATGGAAAAGAGAAAATCCTGGTACTTCTAGCAATCGAAATGTTTTTAGCATATCTAATCATGAATAGAAAACTGCTTTGAAGTCTAATTTAAGCTGAATTTCTATTTGTTATTGTAAATTTCATGACAGTTGGATAGAATGAATGCTCTTTTTTTATTTTACCTTGAACGTTTATTAATCGTTTATATTTTCCTAACTTTCTTAGAAATAGTTTAAAAAAATAAGAGTATTGTAAATAAATATTTAATATACAAAGTGTAATATAATAAAATAAGAATTTTGCTCGCTTCTTAAAGCAGCTCTAACTGTACAAGTTGCAGTATTTTTCAATGTCTCACACTTACTCTGACTAAAAAAGAGAGAAAAAAACATCTTTGTTCTTTCCTCCGTTGTGAACTGGTGATGACAGTTAGATAATTGATCAGAGGGAGTTGTAGGGTTAGAGTGATATAAAGATAACTGTATTTTTCTTGGACATAAATTTATGATTGTCTGCTTACTTCACATATTTTCACTCTGCCCTTTTTTCACTGATGTGAATTATCAAATAACAAGACCCTTCTAGATAATAAATGTGTCCCAGTTTAGAATGAGGAAATCGCCCTTGTTCCCTCAGTTTCATGTACTGTTAATGCTTTTGAATATTGTTAAAAGATTTTGTTCCCGAAATGTGTTCATTTTAATAAGGATGACAAACACGCAGGAAAGTCAAAACTATGTTTTTTCTAATATTATTTTGTATTAAATTAAAATGAAAAAAAAGTTTTAACTATAAATTTGTCACACAATAATTATATATAAAATCATATATATTTATATATTGTTCTTTAAAAATACTTAGCCTTCATTTTTAATGATGCTATTTTTCTGAAACATTCGGCATACTTTCAAAATATTTGATACCAACCAAAATATGTATTTATTCCACAATAACAACAACAACAAAAAAAAGATTTTAAAAAATTCCAAACTTTTACTCTTTTTTGAGAAATGAACTGTTCATGTGAAATCATAAAACTGTCAGTTCTTAAATTTCTTGAGACAATCTACAGTTTGATTATTGTGAATATTAACATGTCATACATACCATAAACTTGTTACTCACAATATACATAATTATAACATGTATTTACATCTAAAGAGACTAATACGTGAAAATTTCTAGAATGAAAATGTTCCATAATTTAAATGTAATTTGCTAGATTTTAATATTTTTCAAGTTTTTCCCCCTGAATTTTTTGTAGAATATTATTTGCAGAAAAGAAAAAGGAGGTAAAAAATGTTATTAAGTATGGGGGGGGGAAACTAATGAATTAAAAAA
Source organism: Argiope trifasciata (assembly GCA_026543055.1). NCBI lineage: Eukaryota > Metazoa > Arthropoda > Arachnida > Araneae > Araneidae > Argiope > Argiope trifasciata. The sequence continues at coordinate 2,904,782 of JAPMOQ010020853.1, read as the reverse complement.
AATAGTGCAACAGAGAAAGAGTTAAACCAGTTGCTTTAATTGTCGATTTTTTGGCTTTAATAAATGTTAGTGCACGGATAACTGAGTTCACTTTAATTAAAACCTCATCATTTAGCTTTCAGTAATTTTTCCTTTATTGAATAATAAATACCATTTGTAAGTTTATTTCCCAATATAATAAAATTTTTGCACTTATTTCACAATAAATATTTTGAAGAATATTATTGCACAAATTGTATTTCCTAATTTTTTTTCTTTCCTGTATTGGAAATCTTAAGATTGTTTCAAGACTCCTCCCTTCTTTTTATTAAGTGTTTTTTCAGAAAATATTCTACTGAAAGAATTCGAATAGTGATGTATCCCATATTTACTATGATAATTTTTGGTTTTATTATAAATTACGTTCATTAAAAAATTAATGCATACAGAAAACTGTAGAATGAATTCTGTTTGAATCAATCAAAAATGGCTGTAAATAAATATTGATTACCGTTAAGAAAAATTGCATTTTTTTATCTCTGCACTTAAAAAAATGTGTACAGAAGCTGGCATCTCTAAAATTCCTGTGAAAAAAAAATGAGAATAAAATGCTTTAATGGGAAAAATAAATGATAGGAAATGAAAATACACAGAAATCTCTACACAGCAATGTCATCTACTCCACCTAAGGTCAAGGGTGAGGTCAATGCTACTCCCTTGACCTGATATTGACATTTTTGTAAAAGAGGGCTCCCCTGCCTTGTTTATCTAATGTTAGGAGAGAATTATTGATTTGTGAATTCATTTGCCTATGAAATGAAAAAACGGATCACAAAAATCTGTAAACAAATTTGAAATAAATAAATAAATGTAAATGAAATGTTCCAAAATTTGACAGAAAGCTCATTTGAATTATAATACATTCGAATGCACAATTCTTGTAAATCTATGAATAAAACAAAATTGTTGATCATTCTGGTATGACATATCTTCTTCAATTATAAATAATATTCATATATGATTTTGCTAATCAAATTGCAATTTATTTTGGGACAAATGGTTTTGATATTTCAGTCCCCCCCCCTCAATATTTAAAGATTTTTTCTTTTATTTCTTAGAAATTTTCCAAATATCTCTACTTTGTCTCTACTTCTATTTATTTTTCCCCCATTCATAGTTCCCTCCCTAAGTTTCATTGAGTTTCTTTTCTCCCCCCGCCCTTCAGAGTAAAAGAAGAAAAGAATTCTGTGTAACTTTGCTGTGAAAAAAAAAAAAATGCTGCTGATTTAACACTATGCCATGGATTTTGATGCTCCTTCAGGTCTCGGGTCATTAGGCAAACCGCCTCCAAAACCTGTGCAGAAATATGCCACTGGGTTGAGGAGGAGGTTTTTATAAGCATTCTGGTTCTCATTTTCTGTTCTAGAAGATGTGGGAATGAAATATTAGGGAAACATATTGATGTTTAATTTATGAAAGTTTCATTCTGAAAGTCTGACTTCATTTGAAAAGTTCTTTACATAAACTAATTTATGAAGTTATACAGGCAAAAGATTTTTTTTAAAGAAACAGTTGTAAAGTTCTTAGGCATTTTTATTTATAATTTCACAAAATCATGTAGTTTCTATTATTATTATCAAGATTTCTTTTTAAAAAAACATGATGAGTATTGCACAAATAAAATATGAAAGCAGAAAGCTGGAAAAAGAGGCAATGAAAAAATGTTTAGTTTGCTTAGTTTTAGAAAAGAATATGCGATTACAGCATGTTGAATTTATGGAAAAAATAACAGGTGCATCTCAGAAGTTAAAATTATGAAGTTAGAACTCAAGTGCTTAGAAAATTATTTTAGAATATAGTTAAATTAAAAATATTTCACTTGTATACATAAAATATGAGACTGAAAGTTTATTTCATTACACATTATTTTACTTTTAAAATTAAGGAAGTTATTATTAAAAAGGGCATAGAATATGATATAAATATTTAGATATGTTATAATGAGCAGGGATGGTGAACAAAGTTATTTTTGAAATACTTGCTTGAATAAATTTGTAATATTTGCTGTTGAATTGATTAAGACCTGTTTGTTGTTAATTGTATGTTCTTGTGTGGATATATTATGTATTTATCTCTCCTGGTGATAGAACTGACTCTTGCTTTATTTTATTTTTAGTTCATAAGTAGGTTTTTCTTATTTTGTTGTAAAAATTTCATACGTAAAATATTCTTGAAATTTCATGATGGCAAGTACATATTAAACTATAAAATTTTACAGAAGCATTTCTTATTGCTTAAAATTATTATATAAAAAAATTGACCTCTGGGAAAATTAGTCTTTAAGCTAAAAAGTGTATTTTTTTTTTCTTTCTGTGTCTTTAATGAATTCAAATGTCAATTTATATTTTTCATTCAGGTATCCATAAATTTCTTTTTGTGTCTTTTAAACTATTTAAAATCAGCAGTTTTTAATTCTTATAAAATATGCTTTGCTTCTGATAGTTTTTTGGAAACTTAAGATTAATTTTGACTGTTGATAAGTTTCAAATATTTTTCACTTCAATTAAAAAACAAACAAACTTACTGTATAAACTAAGATAGGATATTTATTATTGTGATTAGGAATATGGAGAATGATTCTATAAATAAATCAGCATTTATCGACCAACATTAATCTGATTTCTTCCAAAGTAGGCTCTTCTAACTACAGTGGTCTTATCCATTTATATTCTCCCTTCTTCATACCCCTTATTTTTGGAGTAAATAGTGATCAAAAGGGATAGTTTTTTAAAACAGTTGTGTACTGTAACATTTAAGACTGTGTGTACAATACGTGTATAGGTCTATTTATTGAATTTCAGTTTAAAAAAATCTGTACACAAATGTCTATAACATAGTGAAATGTATGTTAAAAAGTAGATTTTTATTTTTGCCATAAATGTTTTTATTTTATAATAGTTGCTACATGAAAAACACTATTTATAGTCCCTGTGAACAATATAGATAGTTGATATAAACTCCCAATTCATAAGACAAAAGCAGTAATATAAGAAAATGAGTTTTATGTATGACTCATTGTTTTTATATTTCTTATCAGTTTGTATTTTTCTTAAGATTGTCATTTTCAAGAACGTTCTTTAACATTTCAGCATTTATATTTTATAAATTTCACCCTAAAAAAGTAAATTTAACATGTCTCAGTTGCATATGCTAATTTGAAAAGTTAGTTTGTAATTTTTTAAAAAATTGATACATTTGCAATCTGTAATGGAAAATTAAATATGAATAAGTAGCAGGTGTTGATTACAGGTATAACACCATCTGAAGGGAGAAAAAAAGAGAATTATTTATTCCTGTTTTGCATTTCAAATGAAGCATTTATGTGATTTTTTTTAGTGTTGCATAGTATTGACAGGTGTTAATTATTTTACTATCAGCAAAAAGAGGGAAAAGTCTAAGATTCTTAAATTGTTTTTTGAAATAAATCAGGAACTATGTATTAAAAAAGAAAAAAAGATTGAGCAAGAAAGGGAAGGTTCATTTTTAAAAAGAAGCATAATAAATATATAGTGAAGATGAAATATTTTAGTCCAGTTATTCTGCAATGCATTTTTCAAAAGATTTGATATTTGATGTGATTTAAGGTTGGTGTGTTTGGATGTTTTATAACTTTTTACTGTTTTGATAATTTAGTTTATATTACATGGAAAATTTTAATTAAATGAGAATGGGCTTAGAAATTAAAAAATATCCATTTTCCCAAAGCCTTTTATCTTACTTTTTAATTTTGGTCTATGCTTTAAACTTTATAAAGTGCTATCTCGGTTAATTCTTATAAAATAAAGTATGCCTAATTTCAATGCATGTTTCAAAGTATCTCATGAAATAGAGCAGGCCTAGTTTCCATCTTGCAATTTCTCGTATTTGATGGAAATTTTACTTTCTTATTAAATGTTTGCATCTTTTGAAGTGCAAGAAACTCCTATAGAATACATGATTCTTCAATGATTTTTTTTACCCCTTTAATGAACGTCTAATTATCTTGTTAGAAAATTTTGAATGAGATGATGCAAAATATTTTTTAATGTAAATATTTAGTAATTAATTGTAGTTTGAAGCATCATTTAACTTCTATTTAATTTATTATCTTCTTATCACAGTAAATGATTAAGCTTCACTCTCTTTCTTTTATCCTTCTAATAAAACTAATTTATAAGTGTATGACTTCTATTTCTGACTACTGTTTTGATTTCTTTTCTACACATACAAGTATTTTTGTGAAAAATTTAATCTGTAATGTTTATTTTTTAAAAATAAATATTAACTTTAAAAAATGTTTTTTTCTGGTGAAGTTCTATTAATTCTAAGCATATATTGATTTACATGATTCAGTTATGTTTATTTAGAATTCAAATTATGTTTATTATGATCTTAATATGTTAATGGAATCTATAGTATTTTACAGCATTAAAATAACATTGCTTTTGTTTGATTAAAGTTATAATTTACGTAAAACGAACTCAGTACAGATGCTAGCTGCTCTATTTCACAGCTTCAAATGATGCATCTGATGGCAGTGAAACTCTAAAACTTGAAGGGGTGAAGGCTGTCCAGTTTCTTCTGGATACATGTCAGAAATTGAAGGACTTCACTGAAAAATAACCACGATGCGACTGAGATTGAGGTATTTGATTTTGCTTCTAAGTGTTGCAATTCTTACTACCTACTTGGTTGTATTTCTGCCACCTTCAAAGCCAGCAAATAAAGCTCTCCGTTTAAAAGTAGCCCGTGAAGACAAAAGTTTAACTTTAAAAACTAATGATAACATTTTACAAATTGAGTGGCAATATTTTGATGAAAGGACTTATATTAGTAAAACATTGCTTGGTCCTGGTGATAATCCATATTCCCGTAATAAATTCAATCAAGCGGCAAGTGATAAGATTCCTAGTAACAGAGATATCCCAGATACAAGAAATGATGAATGTTCATCTAAAACATGGAAAAAGGACCTTCCGTCTACAAGTGTTATTATAACATTCCATAATGAAGCTCGCTCAGCTTTGTTGCGTACAATAGTCAGTGTTTTAAACAGAAGTCCTGAACATTTAGTTAAGGAAATAATTCTTGTTGATGACTTTAGTGATGACCCAAGTGATGCTTCAGAATTAGCAAACATACAAAAAGTTGTTGTATTGCGTAATAATAAACGTGAAGGTTTAGTTCGATCAAGAGTCAGAGGTGCTGATGCAGCCAAAGGAAAAATTCTCACCTTTTTAGATAGCCATTGTGAGTGTAATGTTAACTGGCTTGAGCCACTTCTGGAAAGAATAGTAGAAAATCCAGCAAGAGTGGTTTGCCCAGTAATTGATGTTATAAATATGGATGATTTTAAGTATTTTGGTGCTTCTGCAGATCTAAGAGGTGGCTTTGAGTGGAATTTGGTTTTCAAATGGGAATTTCTCTCAATTCAAGAAAGGCAACAACGAGCTTCAGATCCTACTCGAGCTATCAAAACACCTATGATAGCTGGCGGTCTTTTTTCTATTGACAAAGAATATTTTCAGAAAATGGGAAAATATGATGAGAAGATGGATATTTGGGGTGGTGAAAATCTTGAAATATCATTTCGAATTTGGCAATGTGGAGGAAGTTTAGAAATCATTCCATGCAGTCGAGTTGGACATGTTTTTCGAAAACAGCATCCATATTCTTTCCCAGGTGGAAGTGGTAATGTTTTTGCCCGTAATACTAAAAGAGCGGCAGAGGTTTGGATGGATGAATATAAAAATTACTATTATACAGCTGTACCTGTTGCTAAAAATGTGCCAATTGGTGATATTCAAGATCGACTTCTCCTGAGACAAAAACTGCAGTGTCGACCCTTCAAATGGTTTTTAGAAAATGTGTATCCAGAACTTAAAGTTCCTAATCAGATTGATTCACCTCGTGGTTCTATTAGTCAGGGTATGCTCTGTGTTGACACCCTCGGTCATTTTACTGGAGAAACTGTAGGCCTTTATACCTGTCATGGAGGTGGAGGAAATCAAGAATGGATGTTTACCAAAGATCATCTGATTCAACATGATCACATGTGTTTAACTCTTCCAAAACCAAAAGCGAGTTTGTCTGTCACATTAAGAACATGTAAAGGATATAATAACCAGAAATGGTTGTTAATTAGTAATAACCAAACTATTAAACATCTAATCTATAATTTATGTTTAGATAGCATAAGCTATCAAACAAAAGGACTTACAGTAAGCAATTGTGATAATGTGCAAAGTCAGCACTGGGTGTTTTCTGGAATTATTAACAAAGATTAAAAGTTCAATTAGAATATTTGAGATTTTCAATCATGTCCATTGTTCTAATGTGATAAAGATGTGCCACACTTTTTAAAACAAATAACTTTTATACATTGAAAATATTGTTGCAGATTTATTATGTATGTCAAAAGCATCAATGCCCATTTTCTTTTCATACACTAGTCAATAAATTAGAGGCAGCTAAATAAATCTCAGCTTTTACTTTGGATACTTTTATGTCCTTATTTTTCCTGTAATCTGTTTTAAACACCCAGTATTGTATGTGAATACCTGAATTGGTTTCTTGAATGTCTTGAAAGGATTATACTTTTAAAAATATAAAAATTTTATGAGCTTTGTATTTGTAAAAAGGGGCACAACAGATAAAAAATGTTTTGGAATGCTAGGATGGTCTCAAAATAGTATCTAATAATTTATGTTTGGAATTTAATGATGCAAGACAAATAAATTACAGGATTAAAGACAGAGTTTTAGCACCAGTAAGATATTACTTAATTTTTTTTTTTTTTTTTGCTTTTGTTAAGTTGTACCTTTTTCACATGTCTTTGAAATATATTTTTTTAAAATGTTTAATGCTCTTTTCATTTAACATTAAAAAAATATATGCCTCAGTACTTGACATTATCTATATTTAAACAGATTAATTATTTAATGCTGAATAATATTCAATACAGCAAAATAAACAAATATGGAGCATCTTGGATTTAATAAAACCGTTGGATATTTTTTGATTTAAAAAATAATTTAAGAAGGTGTCATCCAAATTTTAACTTTTTTTAAAATATATACTCTAAGTGCAAGTACAGTAGACTCCCTTATATTGTAATTAAAACACTGTGTATTATTGAAATATGTATAAGAGGGAATCTAGCAGTATGAGAAATTTGTTTATATAGAAATCTGTAATAAGTAAAGTTTCTATACTGTATAATTTCTTGCAACATAATTTCATTCAACTTTGTAAATCATATCATTTAGGAACCTACTATGTTGTAATCATAGAATTTGCCACTTTAATTATTGACATCTTAAAACTTAGATTTCCCCTCCTTCTAAAGCTGGTTAGGGAATTGTGCCCGTCTTTTTGTGTATGTGAAAAATGTATATGCTTCAAAATCACTGTAGGCTATGTAAATGAAATTTGTTATGTGATTGTTTAACTAAATTGGTGAATTCATATCAAAATTTGAGCTAAATCAATCAACTGAAAAGAGTTCATTTCTACAGTGCTTCATTCTTATGACTAAAATATTAAGCTAGATGCAAATATAGAATAAAATGAAAATATACAAGGAAGTTAAAGAAAGACTTCTTGTTCATTTTAAATTCAATTTATATAACATGTAAAAATGAAATAATAAATTTGAGTTCTCATATACTAATCTAAATACTATTATTGTATTATTATATATTAAATATTATAATTGTTATAATACATTTTGGTTTAAGACATAACTTATTTTTATATAAATTTATGTTGCTGAAATAATTATGTAAAGAAATTTAAAGTTTTATTTTGGAAATAAGATTTTAGTCATTGCTGTCAAATTTTTTAAAAAATAAGTCATATTTTAATGGATTTTTTTTAAATGCCAGTTTTCAGTAATGTAAGGGAAATTTTCTTGTATCCCTAGCAATAATAATTTTTTTGCCTTGAAATTAAATTTTTTAAAAGTTTTAATGAATGGTTTTCTACCTTAATAATAATAAATATTACTTGTTGATATAGCTGTTAGGATAAAATCTGTTTCATATTTGTGTATGTAAATAAAGCAGTTAGAAGCTAGAAGGATACAAAATTGGAAACAGCCATTTTTGTCTATATTCTGCTATGTGATACTTTTATTAAGATTTAGAAAAGAAAATAATTTGATTTACTACAATAACCGACATGTTTATGAACAATAATTATAGTTTACTTTTAATTTAAAGATTTAAAGTGAGGAACACATTACTTATTACAAGTTTTGACTCCTTCCTTGCTGGAATGAATTGCAATGGCGAAAAAAAAATAACAAAATTTAGAAATGATTAGTTTAGAGAGATGAAATTTAAGCTTGCCATTCTTCTAAATTATGTTTACTTTTAAAAGTTTCAGGGTCATCTGTTGATATATGTGTGAGAAGAATCATTTAAAAAATGAAATATTGATTTCTTAACATCTGCTTAGGTAACCAGGATTTACATTGCAAGCATGCAGAATTTATGCTTTGTTGTATAGGAGTTGTATGTCATTTTGTGGGAAAGAGCTCTAAGCCTTTGTACTCTTTCAGTTAAATCTCAATGGTCCTTAATGTTTGTTGGAAAATGCTGGATTTATTATCCAATAATGGTGGATGAAATATAATCTAGTGGGCCAAAACAACTTGCCAATATTCTATATACATTGGATAGCAGTTGTTTTATGGCGAATAAATATTATTCTGTTTGAAAATGTCCCCTGGAATAATGATAAAAAAATGGCAGCATGACTAGTTGGGTTACTAATCTGATATATAAATTTATCTCTTAAGGTGTAGGGAGTTAATAATCAGTATATCTAAGTTGCAAACAGTTTTGATCCAATCCTTCACTTGAGCAGCTTCTAACAATATATAACCCTCAACATACTGACACTAAGATAGAAACAGTTATCATTCAAAATCACTCTTTGGATCTCTGCTCCATTCTGCAATAAATTCTATCTGTACATAATGAAATTGCATATTGCAGCAATCTGTAATTAATGCAGGAATATTACACTTCATCTGGCCTGCAGCTGTTCATCTGTTTGTTATCATTTCGTGTATTACTTTTATGCTAACAGAAGTTTAAGTTGATGTTAGAAATACAAGTCTGTTGGCTTATGTTCAATCAGAAATCAGTTTTCTTATGTAAGTATTCTATTGTACCCGCAGCCATTAAAACATTCATATGCAATTGATAAATATATGTTAAATCTTTTGAATATAGCAAAAATAATATCCACTTTTTCATAATTCAATCGCATATTGCAAAATTCGGCAAGCTGTTGATTCTGCCATAATATCTAAAGGTTTTATTAATTCAAATCTAGTTCCTAAAGTGTAGTTTGGAAGTAATAATGTTCATTTAATTTTCATTGCATTTTAAAGCTAACATGATTTGCATGTTTGTGACATCTGTATTATTATTGTGCCATGTAAATTAACTGGAACAACACAAATTTTCTTGTATATAGTTTAATTTGTTCAATTATATGCTTAGCATAGTAATTTAATTATAAATTTGTCCCCTAACTTTAATATATTGTACATGTTATGGAATGAATTCCATTTTTAAGAAATTTAAATTTTTGGCATCATTAATAAACCTCATTTTTCTATTAGATAAGCATTTTGCATTATTTGCATGTTTCTACAAAATATTTTACAGATTTTCAATAGGATTTTCATGTGGAGAATCAACAAACCAATCAGAAATTGTAAATGTGCTTTAAAGAAAGTTTAAAATTATGGCATTTAGCATGTTCTTGCTTAACTGTTAAAGATGATTTGGTCACTTTGCTTTGTTTTACAAATGTAGACAGAAACTGTTGCACAGAAAGATGTGTTTTGTTGCTGAACACAATTTTATTCTGGTCTTGTGCATTCCAGAGTTAATCTTTCCTCCCTCTGTATAAATGTTTCCTCTTCATTCCAGATTTTAATAGCTGTTTATGGAATGGTGTTTTTACTATTCTCCTTATTCAATAAATCTTCAAATCTTACCATTAGCCATTAATATTCATTGAAGATCTATATTTTCTTGTGAGAATGTATCCATACATGAAATTTGTCTGCCTGAGGTGTTGTTAAAGATTTGCAGTCATATTCAGTTTTCTGTTTTGGAGAGTGTGATCTTATTTTGCTGATCAAAAATCTATGAAACTGGATTTTTCTGTTTTAACTGCTGAAGCGATAACCGTCATAGGGATATGGTGATTTGGGATAACTATTAGTTTCCTGGTAATTCATATTTTCATATACTTAAGATTAAGACAACTTTAAAGAATCAATTTTTTTTCTAACAGCATTTGAAATGATCTGTGTATGATGAATCATTTAATAAATTAGTTTAGAATAGTTAAGGCAAGCATCCTTTTGTAATGAAATGCAGTTTAAACTTGTTTCCGTTAGAAAATTCCTGTGAAAGGATGAATTTGATAAAAATGGCTTATTCTAGTTAATTTGCACTGTTATTGTATTTGTCAAGCACACAATTTGAGTGGATGTCATTTTTCAACTGTGTAGACAGCTTCCTAAATTTTGTTTATCCAGGGGCAAATTTATGGGATTTTATTTTTCACCAGTGTATCTTTTTTTAATTAAATTTTAATTATTCTTTTATACCTATTTTTTGAGTTTGAAATAATGTTTTTCTTTTTAAGTAAAAATTACTGCTATCAGTTTGGATTTATTTGCTGAAAATATTGGATTTCCTTTCAATAATTATCATTACCTTTTAAAAAAATCTTAAGAGTTCATAAGTTTTTAAATATCTGAAACATAAGAACATGCACATTGGCATGTTAGTAAAATGACATATTTCTTTAGTATTTGCTGCATTTTTTAAAGTCATTACTAAAAAATTTTTGGAAGGTGAAAGATGAACATAGTTTCTTCTTGTAATATTTTTATTAGTAATTTTATATGCATTATAATTATCTAATATATTTTCTCCTACTTTAATCTATTGTATTAAAGAATGTTATTTATTTAGGATGTAAAAAATTTTCTTATCAACTTGGGTTGTTTATGCATTATCAATAAATTTTTATCCAGATGCTCATTTAGAAAACTTTATTATCATTGATGTATAAAACCATTCACCAGTAAACTTCTCTTAATTATTTTATGAATGATGCTGTATGGACGTAGCACACTCTCTTAAAAAATCAATCAAGAAGATTTTGTCCATATAGTACTTGCTAAAGGCTTTGCGTTTGTGAAATTTGTAGACGCTTGCATGATTCTTTTGTCTTCATGTCAAATATATTGCAAATTTTGATATAGCATTTTAAAAAATTTTCACTAATATTTGTTTGTTTTTCTTTTGTAAATGTCAAAAAAAAAATGTCTTCAATAATAATTCATATGAAATTTCTACAGTATTTATTTGTTCAGCAATATAATTGTTGAAGCATACCTACATAAATGGTGCCAAAGACAAATACATAAACAGAGATTTCTTCCATTGCAGTCTGCATATCTCCTGTCAAAATTTAATGCAAAGGTTTAGAAAGAAGTTGCAAGTTAATAGAAACTTTTTAGGCTATTATGGTTTACATATGACATACGAGAAACTTTTGACAACCAGTTGGTTCTTTCTTTAAATTAATTTTATAAAAGTCAAATAGCTTTCATTAGCCATTGTAAGCATTTAATTTCTTGTATGCTGAAAGCATTGATTGGTGTATAAATAATTAAATTGGGAGGGGGGAATGGTGTGCACTTACACACAGACAGACACATGTAAATATACACAATCTGGATGTTTTGTAGCTAATACAACTAAGGATTTCGGCAAGATCAAGAGCATTAGATGGTATAACTTTTTTAAAGTATATGATTTAATTACAATTATTTATCATTCTGATAAAGCATGAGTTTTATTCTTATTGCATATTAATCATCTAACTATTCAATATACTTTGAAGCAAATCATTACAAATAAATAAAAAAAATTCATTGCTATCGCTACTTTTACCTTGAAGCTGAGAATAATTAGAATTTTATAAAACACTGAACAAAACATATGTCAAGTGAGTAAATTATGACTACCCTCTAAATTATTCATCTACATAAGATATATCTTGCTTGAAAAATATAGCTCATGAATATAAATTATAACATGTGCAGAGAGAATTCTTCTGGCAATCATAAGCAGATCCAAAAATATGAAAATCTTAATGAAAGGGCATATATATATATATATATATATATACATACATACTCAGACATTTACTTAGAATGCTTTGTATATGAATTATGCCATATATTTATTCTGCTAATATTCTATATATCAAAAATTAATATTTGCTGACAATATATGTAATAAAATTACATGTTACTTTCTTATAAGGTAAAATTCTTGATTTAAAAAGTTATCTGAGATGATATAATTTTTCTCAACAGAAGAAAGGTAGATAATTTAATGGAACAATAAAATAGGTTTGATTTAAATTCCTGCAATGCAAACTACTGCTATATGTAATATTTAACCATACTTTTATAATTTAAAAAATTGCAGAAAGTAATGAATACTAAATTTATGTTTGTGAAAAGATAATTCTTCAGATGTTAAGGTGGCATAGAAATTATTTTTGCCTGGTAATAATTTCAAATTTTTTAATTAAAACACTTTATCATTATTTATTTAAAATTCTATAAAAAGATCACACCAAGATGCATATTTCTACCCTAAAAAATATGTTTGTGCCAAATTCAAAAAGTATGCTATATAATGTTTTAGTGAATAGTGAGACAACAGATAAACATGTAACTTCATTTCAAAGGTAGGATAAGAATATCTCGTATTTAAAAAAAAAAAAAAAACATATTTTATAAAATTATTCCAAAAGTTTTTTATTGTTTTAAGGAAATGCTATTAAATTTGCTAAAAATTTGATAATTAATCAGATATTATTTTATTTACCTAAAAAAATAGCTTAAGAAATTGGAATTCCATGTGAAACTTTAAAAAATCAGAAAAATACATTGCAAATGTGCACTTTTGATCTTATAATTAAAAAAAAACCTAGCAAGAGTATGAATAATGATGAATATATATAGTCATATGCATAATTTTAGCTATATAACTGTCATTTTAATACCAATAACTTGTCCTTTGCACTTTATTAAACCAATAGAAGTATTTCTTTCTGCACTTTGTTCCTTAAAATTGTGAATAGCACACTTTTTGTTACAAACTTCATAAGAGTTAGGTGTATTAAATTTAAATCCTGGGGAGATAATCATGCTACTTTATCTTTTCTGAAATAAATCAGTATGATTTAGTGCTCCAACCCCACATCCCTCTCATTGAGATGCAAATTTTTGGATAGTACTTAAGAATTTTCACTTCCATGTATTAAGTTTTGGTATTAGATATATGACATGAAACTATTCCCATTTTCCCTCTTTATAAAACTTGATTTAATTAGGTTATTAGGTTATAAAAAAAGATTGTATTTTGTATATTCTCCTAAGCTTGGTTGAAACTATTTTAATTTTTTAAGACTCTTTGAAATGAAGGGTTTAAGTATATACAATTCTCTTAATTACAATTAATTTATTTCTCTTCTTTGCCCACCTGCCCACCCTAGTAACAGCACCCAGGTATACTGCCCCATCTTAATTATCCTAATGTGTGTAATTGATGTTGTGTGCTTTGATTGGTTGAAGAAAATAAGAAAAAAAAGTCCTATTTTTAAAATTCAGAATTCATAAATTTTTCTTAATTTGGTATTATCTTTTTTACAGTGTCATGTTTAATAATTTAAATTTTCCAGATTTCTTAAGGATCTGATTCTGCCATTTTTTTTAAATGTATTTATTGACAATTACTGTTTTTTTGCAATGGTAATGAATGATTTAGTTTTATTTGCTTTTAGAGAAATGGCAGAATAGATGTTTATTGTATGAAAATTAGAAATAGGTTTTAAAGTATTTAAGGAAACAGTTTTCAATTATAGATTTTTTGTCTTTGTTATCTAATTCTCCTCCCTCCCTCCCTTGTATCCTGGCTTTTTGAAGGGACTTTTAATTAATATATCAAATTGTAAAAAGTTTCTGAAGATTTAGTTTAAATATTTTTTTAATTTCTTTTATTCTGTGAAGGAAACAAGAATTTAGTTAAGTGTAAAATTTAATTTTTATAACTATGCAAGTTGTATTTTCTACTTATTAAAAGTATGGACTAAATTTGAACCCTTTAAAATTTTCAATTCATGAAAAAAAGAGTTAAATTTTTATCCACTAAGAATGAATGAAAATATATACCACTTTTATTTGCTATCATTTTTTTTATATCTAGTTAAAAAAATTCTTTCTGAACAATATGATAAAAATTGGTGACAAAATTACCTTACCTCTTTTTTTAATTTTTTTTAAATTCAGAGGTTGAACAGTTTATTTATTAACCATATACAGTGTGCATTTAAAATACAGGACTGGAAATAAAATTTTTAATTGAACTTGCTCATGATTTTTATATATGTATGTATTTTCTGTTCTACTAAAGAAATATGTTAAAGTTAGTCCTGCATACATGTTGAAAAATTCACTTGCAACTCTTCATCCATCTTCAGATTGTTTAATGAACTGCTATGTATTTGTATTATTGATTTTACATGTGTGTTGGTTTTTTAGTGCTGTGATATCTAGTTTAAATCTTTTAGTGAGATTTCTTGCTATGCAGTAATGGGATACAATACCATGTTTATTAATTATTTTTAAAGAAGTAAAAATACTATTAAACTTAATGTTGCCAATTATTTTTTTTTAAATTGTAATTGTTACCTTCTTTTGATTTTTTTTTTTGTTATTAAAATGAATTATTTATTTTTTATAAAAGTAAATAATAGAAAGATATGGATAGCTTCCGAGTGAGAAAACTTTCATAACTGGAGCTTTTTACCGTCCTTTCTGTCATATGTTTCTTTTCCAAAATTTTATGCATTATTGTGTTCTTTTTTTTTAGTTTTGGTCTTTAGCTGGAAATACATTTGAATTTTATGGTCATTTAGTTCATTATAGTGTAGTTTAGTATATAAATGAATCAAACGTTTTTAAAATCAAACATGAATATTCATTTGTTATGAGGAAATGGACAATATCTGCTATATTTAAAATTTACATATGTTGGTATTTTCAAAGTAGAATTACTATTAAATAATGTTTATATGTACATTTTTTCTGAAATGAGACTCTCTGTGCAGCAGTTATTATTTGTTACTGTTGTTATATTCATCATCATCATTATTATTATTAAAATTTTCCTCCTCTTCTCGCATGTTAGTATTTGGTAGAAATTTTTGACTGTGAATATATTCCACAATTGAAGACTATATGTTGATTTAAATTATTTCTCATATAGTTGTGCTTTCTGAATATGAATTGATATTTGTAAGATTTCAGTAATGGGCCATTATTATATAATGATCAATTTTGTACTCACCCCCTCCCCTCTACAAAAGCTGTATCATAATAGATACAAATTCATCACCTTACAAATAATTAAACATAAATTTCTAAAATCTATAAGTTTTAATTTTGAAAGAAGTTTAAATGAAAAAATTCTTAAGGTTACAGGTATCTATATACAAACTGCAGGTGCTAAAATTAGTTATAACCTTTTAAAGGTTTTTAAATAGGAATGATCCATAATGATTTCTACTTAGTAATTGTGAGACTACTGTAACTCATACTACCTAGCGGAATGTTGCACTTCTGTATAATTTAAATTTTAATAATATAATTTGATCTTAACAATAAAATTGATATAGAATTTGGATTTGATACAGGTTTTTAGAAACTCATAATGAAAGAAACGAATAAGTAATAAGTAAAAAAGCTTTAAACACTCATTTAAAGCATTTTTACTTAGCTTGGAAAACTAAACGGTAAAATATTAATTTTCATTGTGATGTTTTGGCAATCTATTTATATTATTTTCTTGACCTATTCATAAGCAGTTAAAATTAGTATTGCATATTAATTCAAACTGTTTTATACACAAATGAATTCTCATACTGTTTCATAAATGTAGATATTGCCATTTCTTATTCTTTGATTTTTTTATCCTTTAGATAATGTTAAATTTAAAAAAAATTACCCTGAAAATTTGTAAAGCCAATTTTCAATTATTTAGGAATGTTTAAGGTATATAATCATCAATATATTTTCTTTTTAAACTTTATCTCTTGAATAATATTGTATCAAAATTTTGTTTTGCATAAATATTGATTTTTTTTGTTTGTTTTGTAATTGTATCCAACTGCTTAGATTGTTCTTGTGTTTTGATAATTTCTTAATTTTACTTTGCTATTTATTGTTAAATTTTTTTAAAAAAATGCTGTTTGTTAGAATTGTAGATTTCATTTCTATCTTTAAAGAAAAATTACATAAAAAAACTGGCACTAAATGTGAACCTATATATCTTTGTTGTTACAAGTTTTAATTTTTTATAAAAAAAATTTTATTATGAAATCAATTTAATTGCAAGTCATTCTTATTCATCTAATTCATAACATAATTCTAAGATCAAATGTTTTTTTTTTTTTTTTTTTTTTTTTTAGAAATAGTTCAAATCTTATATATTTTTAAGAGAAAATCTGAACTTCCTTTTCAGTTACAAGAGGCTGATTATCATTTTTCTCCCAAAGTAATTTCAGGGGTTTTTTAATTGAAATATTTTTCATCTAAATAAATTAAATTAGTGCTTCAGAAACTGGATTGCTAGCTGCTTCTAATGCTATTGCAAATATTAACATCTGTTAAAATTTCTTATATTCGTGCATTTTTTTTTGAAGATAAATTTTAAAGCGTTTTTTGGGTTTTTTTTTTCTGTCATAATGGTTAAAGAATATTTTTTCAATTATTGTGAAATATATGTGAATATAAAGACACATGCATTTCTGTAATGCTTATTGATGATTTCTTTATGTGATGATTTCTCTTTTAACAATTATCAAAGTACATAAAATTTCTAAGAATTGATAGCATTTGTTAATATATTGTTTATTAAGCAGTGACTCTTTTTGCTTAATTATGTTTTTTCCTCTGTGTAATTCTTTTTCATTTAGTATGCTAATACATTGTGACAAAAATTTATATTACCATGCTGTGTAGTAATACATTGGTATACTGTATGAGTTAAATATAGAGATAATTTTACTATTTTCTGTATTTTTTTAAAATTTTAATGGCATTTATGAAAATGCCATTAGAAGTTGTCACGAGGAATGATTTTTAAATTGATGAGCTCCTGGTTATAGATTTGAATGTATATTAGTAATAAATATTTTATTCTGAGAAATATAAATGTTAATGAATAGGCAAGCTTAATTTTCGAATTCTGTTTTGATTTTTTATCAACAAATGTTTTTTTAAAATAAAATTTGACATTTGTTCAATATTTGAATTCTGTGTAAAAATGATTTTAGCTCAATACATCAGTTTCAGATATGTTTTTTGTATCATTTTCTTTTTTAAAGAAATACATAAACAAACTAAGATAATTGGAAAGTTACTTGAATGAGCAAATAGATAACATTCTAACTCCATGACTTGTAGGCAGCCCTTTGATTTTATCACAAAATATATTTTAATATGACATCCAGTCCCCCAATTATTACTTATTTCATTTGTCTTAATTTCTTTACTTTCTTAATGTTATCTGAATTGCGATATTGTTGCATTGTCTATTATTCTATTATGTCAAATTCTGGTACGTTTAAAAGTAAAAGGATTAAGAAGCCTCTATATATATGTTTAGTGTCTAAATATCATTTCCATGAACCTATATTGTATTCAAGCCATGGGGAACAGGAAATGGCCATACACAATTTATGGGTAGTGAGTAGTGAAGTTTGCTGGAACAGATAAGCCTTTTTTTAGATTTTGGGTTAAAAACATGTAGTTAATTCTTTTTACATCTCATTGCTTTTACACTGTTCAAACAGTTTTGATTTAGAACTAGTTAAAGATTATAAGTCAAAGAACTGTCTCTTTTTGAAAATTAACTCCGACAAAGGCAGCAATAAGATATTTTAGCAAGATCTTCTTTAGTTTATTTCCAATGTTTTTATTATGTAAATGTTAAATTGAATGCTAATTCTTTCTGAAAATTTAACATTTTAAATTAAAACATACTTGCATAACTTTGTTTGTGGCTAGTATATCTATAATACAAGAGTCAGCTTGGATTGAAAAGAATGAAATATGAGCATTTTGGTATTGAGTGGAATGCTGAAATTTCTGTAAATGAAAAACAGACACATGAGAGAGGTAATCAAGAAGAAATGATTCTTTTTGTATATTTGAGAAATTTACTATTTTAGACATTTAATTGATGAAATGATAAAATTAATTTTTGTAAATAAATGATTGCTGAGAATTTTTCTAATTTAGTTGAATATTTCAGATCTTAAATTCAAAATATGTTAGAAGCTGAATTCATTTAGATATTGAAATAAAAAATGTCGTTTGCGAATATAAATAATAAGCTCTGACTGACCGCGACCACAATTGCAAATTTCCCATGTTGTATGTTGATAATGCTTTGCATAATATATGAAAACTTTCCATATTTTGTTTGTAAGATTGCTGATAAAAATCTGTCGCCGAAAGGTTTTGTGTGTGTGTGTGTGTCAAAGATTAAAAACAGCTTCATACATTTTAACAAATTGTGTCATTTCAAATCGGTGATAAATTTTTGCCAAAGTTTCGTCTACTTTTTTGAAATCAACTGAGACAGATTAGAGAACATAATTATTCTCCGGAAACACCCTAGATTGCATGTTTGGGACTCAACCATTATTATTGTGCCGGCCGTCTTCGGTATTTCATTTTTATTTGCCTGTTAACGATTGTGATGTTAGTTCAATTTTTTTTGATTCTTTGGCCTAATGCATTCGAGGGAAGGGTTGGGGGAGCTGTTGATACAAACCTGTGTTTTAAATTCAAGCATCTTCACATTTTAAAAGCTATTACAGATTGAATCGATTAAGAAATGAAGTATTAAAGTCAGCGATTCAGATGCTTTTCAATATTTCGTCCAATTTAGATTGGTGTTTGCACTGTATATGTTAAAACTGTCGTGGAAGTTTTGGAGAAAATAATGTAATAATGTCTGTAGAAAATAATGGTTTTCAAGCTTTTTTTTTTCTTTTCCAATTTTGACTTCATTTTCAAATTTCAATCAATTATCTGAAATAGATCGATACTGACGCTTTTGTAATCAAAAGTCTTCCCAGATAATTATGCTACCTGATATACATGGTTCGTGAAATATCACTTGCTTTTCGTTGTTGGACGCGCTAACTCTCAAATTTAAGTGTCAATTTCATCTATGCATTATTCGCATTTCCAGAAATATACCATGTTATATATATATATATATATATATATATATATATATATAATACTGAGTTATCGGTGGTGTTTATACTATAAAATGGCAGTGCATTATTCAAATTTCTAACGGAAGAAATTTTAAATTAAATATATTAAAAAGAATATACCAAGACCATTATTTGTTCTTGTTTAACACTCTTTAATAATAATTTTTCTCTGAAATGGTTGTTTTAATGTTGGCATTCGTTTAAATCAAACACATTGACTGAACTCTGAATTGATAATGTTCGTCCATATTTGTTCCGTTGTTTGGCTATCCATTTATTGATGATAACATAAAAATTTGTCTGGCTGTGTCGTTTCTTTTTCTCCCTTTGGAAACCCAGTGTTATATCTATTTATCCAAATAATTAATTTAAAAAAATCAGTGATTAAATTAATTGCGAACAAATACAATGTCATCAAAAGTATCTAAGCACTTTCAGATTTGCACAGGTTTTTTTTTTTGAATTTATCCCGAAAGGTTGAAAATAAAGGTAGTATGCAAGTACTGCTTCGTCCATCGAAAAACTCTGCCTCAATAAATCAAATTTATTATTATTTATGTTATTGCCTAATTTATTGCAATTTGTCTTTTGTACTTTATAAATATGGGTTTTCTGCATGTTTTGAACTTTAATGCAATTCAGTATAACTTCGGAGATGCAAGTTTAACCATTCAATGCATCGTGTAACTATTTGGACTACATATTTTTTATTTCTATTTATAAGCTTCGCATGATTGTTTCATAAGACAACAATGAGTGATTAGAAATCCTTTTTTAAATGAATTTTGATTAACATTTGCAAGGAACACTGATATATGACAAGAGCGGAACAAAAATTAGGTTTAAACAGAAAAATACCAAGGTGTATGTTGTATGAATAATTCTACTTTTAAAAACACTGTCAAAATATTTTATTTAAATTGTAAAAATAGATTGGCAAAAAGGGACTTTTATTTTAATTGCAGAATTGTTATAACTGATTTATGTCCTTGCGATATCGTTTAATTAATCCTGTAACTAATTGGCACATTTCAATTGTTTTATTAAAATTTAACCAGAAAAAATAAACTAAAATTTTTTTAAAAATAATTTTGTTTTTAGGTGAGTACGGGTATCCCAATCCCGAGGTACCCAGGGATCTTTATTCCCTTTATATTTTATCCTCCCTTGAACCTACTGCTGTCTGGTTTATCTATTCTTTCCTTAGACGACAAGCGAGGAGCAGCGTTCAATTATTCAAAGGGTGTAATCACTTGCGGCGAATTGTTTAATGTACCCCTCGAGGAAATATTGAAGGAATTACAGGGTCAGGGGGTGACACATGTACGCCGCATAACTATTCGGCGGGATGGACAACTTCTAGATACTAAGCACCTGATACTAACTTTCCATTCTCCTAAACTACCAGAATATATCTATGCTGGGTATATGAAACTATCAGTGAAACCATATATTCCAAATTCCCCGAGATGCTTCCAATGTCAGCGTTTCGGCCACTCAAAGGCTAATTGCCGCGGGACTGTCACATTCGCCGGCTGCGCTGAAAAAGGCCATGACTTCGAACAGAAAAGTGCATGAGCTGCGATGGCGCGCACTCATCCTTTTCACGGGCATGCAAACGATGGACTCTCGAGAAGCAAATAATAACACTTAAAATTAAAGAAGGCATCTTTTATCCTGAAGCTAGATGAAAGGTCATAGCTGAAACGCCAGCACCAGGCTTAAGCTATGCCTCCATCGTGCAAAAAACATTCTGTGAGAATTGCTCTTGTTAAAACTGCACCAAAAGTAGACCTCAAATCAATATACCTGAGAAAAGCGTCCGACTCTGGCACTGAGAAATCAACTGTCAGTATCCCTAAAAAATACAAACCTGAAACGAATAAACATAAAATCAAATCTAGCAAATCATTGAAATTAAAGCTTGCGAAGCGCAGGCTTAAGAAAAATGACTTGCCAAAAGAATTAAAAAAGTCGGCTTCAAAAAATTGGGTAGCCTTGGGACTAGCTACGCAAGGTAAAGTTCAATAGGACCTGTCGTCCTTGTTTGGTGGAAAGCTTAATAGCCCAGATATAAAAACATCCGCCTGAGGATGAGTCTGAGCTTGAAATGAGTTGCGAAAATCTGGCAACTCCAACTATTGCCGCTTCTTATTACCTCTAAACCCGCCACTTAATGGCTACCTTCCTCTCTTGGAATTGTCGCGGCATTCGTTCCAAACTTCATGAAATAAAATCCATTTTAAACAAATTTCATCCCATCTGCTTTGGTGTTCAAGAAGCGTTCTTGGCACCCGACATTCTAATTAAATTATAATTAAATTGAATATAAATATAATCCGGAAAGATGCAGACACCAATTTTCATGGTTCTGGTGATGTCTGTATCTTCACATCCAATTTGTATCCGAGCACAGCTCTGAATTTGCATACCTCTCTTCAGGCTGTGGCTGTGCAAGTTCACACACAAGCACTGGTCACAGTCTGCTGTATTTATCTTCCGCCAAGTGATGTCATTTGTCAACGAGAACTGGATAATTTAGTGGACCAACTTCCTTCGCCTTTTATCTTACTTGGCGATCTCAACGGCCATAGTACTTTATGGGGTTCAAACAGAACAAATTCTCGTGGGCAGCAGATTGAACAGTTTATCTCTAATAACTGTCTCTACTTGCTCAAAAATGATGAAAAGACATATTTCCATGAGCTCACATGTACTTTCCATAATCTAGACTTGACCATATGTTCTCCTGAACTTCTGCCATTGCTAACCATTGCGGTTATCAACTATCTATATAATAGTGACCATTTTCCTATTATCGTCTCCCATGCTGATAGTAGTGGTGCGACTTTCTGTCCTCCGCGTTTTCTATTTCTGCGGGCAGATTGAACTGCTTTTAGGCAGCTGGCAGTGATCACTGAATCTATGATCAGTATTGTAAACATTACGAAAGCAATGTGTCTCACCGTTGAAAGCATTTTAAATGCTGCAAACATCTGTATCCCAAAGTCCTCCCCACGCCCCCGAAAATTTTATAAACCTTAGTGGAACGAAGCCTATCCTGACAGTTATAAGAACTAAAAAAGACTTTGGAATAGATTTCGAAAGTACCTTACGACAGAGAACCTAGTAGCTTTCAAAAGAGCCAAAGCCATTGCACGTTGTACTCGTCGTCGATGTCAGAAGGAATCGTGGATTAGTTTTGCTCCTTCCATCACATCAAATACTACCAGTAAAACCTTGTGGATGAAGGTAAATCCTGCTAATGGTATATATAGTGAACTAACTATTCC
This sequence comes from Argiope trifasciata, assembly GCA_026543055.1. NCBI lineage: Eukaryota > Metazoa > Arthropoda > Arachnida > Araneae > Araneidae > Argiope > Argiope trifasciata. Next base: position 2,882,058 of record JAPMOQ010020853.1, on the reverse strand, counting down.
TATTTTAATTACAGGAAATATGAAGCATTTCGCTCCATTAGACATAGAAAATATTCTCGGTCAAGCATTTGCGCAAGTTTCTTCGACCAATTCTTACAGTCCTGCTTTTCGGGTGATTAACAATTGTGCGGAACGGTTACCTTTGCGCTTTAATGACCGAAATACCTCTCCTTACAACTGTAAGTTTAGTATGTATGAATTGGAAGTAGCATTATCAAAGACTCACTATACCAGTTCCGGGCCAGATGGAATTACGTATAACATGCTCCACCATTTAAGTTCGATTTCGCTTTCCAATCTGTTATTACTATTCAACAGAGTTTGGATTGAGCATACTTACCCCGCTCAGTGGCACGAAGCTACTGTAATTCCTATCCTAAAAACTGGCAAAGATCCATCCAATTCTCTGAATTACAGACCGATAGAACTAACGAATTGTCTTTGCAAAACCTTTGAGCGCATGGTCAATGCCCGTCTTATGTACGAATTGGAGATACAAGGATACTTCTCTCCGTTGCAGAGTGATTTTCGCAGAGGTAGATCGACCTTTGATAACATCGTCCTATCGGAAACACAGATACGTAACACATCTGTTAGGATGGATCATCTTGTCTCAATATTCTTCGATATTGAGAAGGCGTACGACCGTGTATGGTGATACGGCATACTTTCTACGTTATTTAAATTTGGGTTTAGAGGAAACCTGCCAATCTTTTTACAGAACTTTTTATCTCATCTAATATTTCGTGTTAGAGTTGGTAATTTTTATTCTGATTCTTTTACTTAAGCTGAGGGAGTTCCACAAGGAAGTGTCCTCAGTGTTACACTTTTTATAGTTCATTTGTGTCAGGAATTGTTTTGCCATCATCTGTTTATGGAAATCTTTATGTTGATGATTTCAGATCACATACCAAGGCAGCAGCTTATTGAGCGTTAATTACAGAATGCAGTTAATAAAGTGGTAACTTGGTGCAACAATAATGGACTCGCAATCTCTCCCGAGAAGAGTAGGTGTATTCACTTCTGCCGAAAGCGAATAATTCACCCGGATCCAAATATTTATATTCAAAAATGTACTTATTCCTGTGGTGAGCGAAGTTCGGTTTTTGGGAGCGATATTCGATAGAATACTTACCTTTCTTCCGCATATTTTGAATCTGCGGAAGAAGTGCTAGAAAACGTTAAATATATTAAAGGTGCTTTGCAGAACATCATGGGGGCTGATCGAACCTCCCTACTCCGTATTTATCAAGCAATTGTCCTCTCCCGCATTGACTATGGCTGCATGGTATTTGGTTCTGCACGCTCTTCAGTTTTGCGGCGCTTTGACACTGTCCACCACACTGCTCGGAGGATCTGCTCCGGATCATTTCGTACTTCTCCAGTTCAGAGTCTGTATGTCCTTTGTCACCAGCTGCCTCTTGACTTGAGGCATAAAAGATTATCAGTTCTATTTTATGTCCGCACACAGTCTGCGCCTCACCATCCCATTTGTCCTTGGAAGCTTCCAGTTGCTCTCCGTACATTTTATGATGCCCGTCCCGCTGGCATTTTGCCATTCTGCGAGAGAATCAAAATATTATTGCGCGTTTCGGGTCTCAATGACGTGAGAATCAAAGTTAGAGACCTAATTATCCTTCCACCTTGGGATATCCCTCAATTTTCCTTTTTGAATCCCTTACTGGTTTCGACAAGTCGTCAACAACCTCTGTGATTTTTCAACACCTCTTTTTGCTTCATCGCCATCAGTATTCTTCTTTTGTTCCAATTTTCACAGATGGCTCAAAATCAGTTGGACATGTTGGTTGTGGTATCATACTGCCTTCTGATACACTGAGCCATAACTGCTGCTCTGTTTTCACTACTGAGTTGATGGCAATTTTATGGGCACTACAGAAAATCTCATCTTTGTCACAGCGTAAGTTCATTATTTATTCCGATAGCATGAGTGCTTTGGAAATGCTGTCTAACCATAAGAACTCGATGCATCCAATTGCCAAACGCATTTTAATCATTTTACGCTCATTGAAAAATGATGGTTTTAACATTACATTTTGTTTGATCCCGAGCCATATAGGCATTTCAGGTAATGAAAAAGCAGACTCGTTTGTGAAATCTGTTTTGGTTTTTGTGAGAACTGGACTGCCCTTTTGTGACGTTAAGGTGGCATTCTCCAAGTACATAAATTTCTCTTGGCAAGCGGCATGGGATCTGCAGATCCATAATAAGTTACACACCGTGAAGCCTATTATTGGTTCTAGGCCCGTTCTTCCTATACGTGAGATCGATGTCAAACTAGATACACTCATAGGCATTTCACTTTTGGTGAGAGGACACCAGTGTGTTCTACCTGCCATGTTGATTTTAGTACAAAACACATTTGGATTGAATGCCCTGTATTTAACCCCGAACGTATGCATTATTTTCGTACATCATCAGCGACTTTGCAAGACGTGGTGAGTGTAAAATTCCACCCAAATATTTTTAATTTTTTAAAAGCCATTCATTTTCATACTTGTATTTAGCACTTTTTGTGTTGCTCATTGTTTCATTGTCTTGCATCTTCATTTATCGACACCTTTGTTAATATTGTAATTTAACTTAAATAATTTTGAAGTTTTATATTTTATACAGTTTTATATTGATATCATAGATTTTATATTCAATTGCCTTTATTATTCTGCTTTCATTTTACCATTTACTTGGCGCAGTATAACCAGATATGGTTCTTACGCCATAAAGCCCCAAACAAAACAAATGTAAATAATTTTCCTAAACTATATGCAGTTATTCAAACACATGTATTTTTCTGACTAAAAAAATGAAAAGTCATGCATTCTAGGATTTAAAATTATCAATTTTGTGTTATATAATCTTAATTTCACTTCGAGTACAATTAAATATCTCATTACTGTGTTGGTACTTTTTTGCATCTCAAAGGAACTTCATTTTACCTCGAATATTCAAAATGACGATTTCGAATTTTAATATTCATTGCTGTGTTGACAAGTTGTCAAATATTCTGCAAGTTTTACATTATTTGGTTGAAACTGCAGGTTACAAGCAAGAAATGTTCAAAGGTTTGAGATTTAAGAAACTGGAAAATCTTCCTAAATATACGTGGTATTTTGACGAAATTACATGGTTAATCTAGTGACATTTTTTTTCTTCAAACCAATTTTAAGTCATTCCCCCTCCCCCGCAGAAACCTTATTTGTGTCGGTATAATTGAAATCTCCAAGGTCTCCGTTATATGCTTCTGCTGAGTGACGCAGGCTCCATTTTAGTGATCTCAGCTCAGGCCCGTAACCGAGAGTTTGAAATTTGGATGAAAAATGGTTAAAGTTTTATTGCTTTCATCATTTCACTTACAATGATCAATATGACTAAACAAAGTTTTCTTCATCCGGAGAAATAAGATTTGGCTGCAGAGTGAGAAAAAGTGAAGTGAAATTAGGTGCTTTTTCAGTCCCACCCCTTAATTACCCGAAAATAATATATTCAATTCTAAAAATAATTTACATTAAAGTTAGAGAGCATTTTAAATTTGAGCTAAATGATTACCAACATTGCACATTTTGCTGCAGAAGGATGTTTTAGTATTTAAGTTTTTCCCATTTTTCTAAATAATATGTATATCCTTCCTTGTTACTCCTGAAGATGACGCATGTAGTCAGTACCGGATTAAGGCTTGATGAGACCCTTTATAAATCCATTTAAGTAATGCATTTAGTATGTATATAACTTCTCACAGACATTTTTTTTGTGGGGGGGGATTCCTCAAGAAAGTAAGGGGATTGTAATTTATAGCTTGTGCAGCTTACATGTAAATCCGACGCTGCATACAGTCTTAAATCTAAATAAATACTATTTGCACAAATTCTCTCTCTATATTATTGTACCAGAACTTTAGTGTGTTGTGAAAGCTTTGAAGAGGGCGTTCCGAGTAAGACCGAGTTTATTTAATTGATAACAGTTCAAAATTATGCGGCACATGGAACTTTGCATTCACTAGATATTAAGTATATTCAAAATATGTCAGTTTGTATGTAACAGAAATGTAAGAAAACAGCGGGTGTTGTCACTTCAAGGTCTCAAATTCGAAGTGATAATCAGTTATAAGGAAATTCCTATGAATCCTGAAACGGTTTTCCACGGAATCTCTTTTATTCACTAAGCACTATAATTATATTTTTAATATAAGTAAGTTAGAGAATGTGAAGAATAACAGTGAGAGAAAAAAAAAATGGGGAAATAAGGAAAGTCGCTCTTTATTATATTCAGTGCAATAATGCGTCATTCGGTAATAATGTCAGTCAACTTTCCCTTTCTTAGCATTTTCTGGGTCTTCATCTTACACTATCAGCTAAGGCGTTTGTTCGTTGATAGGGTTATCGTTGTATGTAATAATCTCTACATTAGTTTTGGAAGGAGGATTTCTTTGCGAGTGATATAAATCGTTGAGAACTTGGTATCCAATTTCCTGTAATCGCAAGTTGATCTGCATTACTTGGTGCATTTGCAGAATATAGCAGTTGTCGTGAGAGCTAATTGGTAGTGCTGACAGGTACCAGTCCATGCTTGGTAGTTGGCTAATTTCAATTAATCTCCTTATGTAATCCTATTGGAACCTGCTAATATGTTTATTTCTGGCATTCAGTTTTCAGCGTTGAAAGTAGTGAAGCCAAATCGAAATAGCCTTTCACAAACAATTTTGGGAGCAAGAGGATTTTAATTAATTTAAGACAGTCATTCTTCAATACAATATGTTTTCGCCCTAATTTCACTATACTGTCACGCTGGATGTGTTTTGTTTATAAAAATTTGAATGATTTCTGAAAGTGTTTTAGGTGTTTCCTTGCCTATAAATTGAGCAGGCAATTTTATAAGCACTAAAGGCCTTATCACACAGTGAAATTTCGTCAGCACTTTTCCGTTTCTACCCTCATAAACCGGTCAAGCAAGTTTCATAATCGACAACTTTTTCTAACCAGCTAGAAAATACCGTCGGAAATATTGTCCGCAAACGAAATTCAACCAATCATGCGAAACTTTGAAGTGACTTAACTTTGGTTGTCGTTTGCTAACTGAAAGTGCCGACGAAATTTTGCCGTGTGATAAGGCCTTAAAATCATGAAGGAATAAAAGAGTGTTTTTATGCATTGCGAATATTGGAAATTTCTAGTAGATAAATTTGGTAAGTTTTCTTTCTTGACTTCAAGCAAATATGTTTCAAGATTTTGAAAGTAATGTTAAAAACACGAGGAAGAGATTCATTTGTTCCCCCCTCTAGTGCAGCATTTCTTTTTTTTTTTTTTTTTTGTAATAAAAGCAATTGTACTGGTGGCAATCAAATGAATGTATCCTTCACGTCTTGCGTGATTGGAAGGCATTCGTTTACACGTTTAGCATTCAGCATAATTAATGTCTTCCTTTGTTACAGTCGTTCGAGAGGAATCACTCTTAAAGTGCAGTCACTGTTATTAAAGCATTGAATATTATCTCCAATGAAAAATGTCTCGTTGCGCCTTTTAACGAGGGGGGGGGGACATGGATTGGGAAATTCAGTGCGGGATGAGGTATGATTTGTTGTATTCCTTTAAGTTATTCACTCATTAAAATTTTAAAGTGCAATATCCAGATGATTCCGAAAAAAAAGAACAAAAAATAAAGGAGGGGGTAGTATACCATAGTTTAGCATTTAGCTTAGTTTATATGCTAGTAAGTTGTTCGAAACAGCATGCTTGGTAAAGCATTCTCTACAGACTGAGAGGTCAGGACAGAATTCTATCCTGGATGCAATATTTTTTTGGGGGAAAATTTTTTTGTTACAATTATTTCAAATTAACAATTTACAAATATTTTAAATTAATGTATCGCTCATTTTTAATGTAAAAATAATTGTCTTTTCACATGATACTTGAATTGTAATTAAAACTTAATTTTTAAACTGGAAAATAATTTGAAGTATAACTGATGGGTATAAATATTAAATATAATTATTTATACTATAAAACATTTATTCACCAGTTCTTAAAATTTACTGTATATTTATTAATTTACAGTTACATGCAAAAATCAGGATGATAAATATCATAAAATGACTGGAAACAATTTCTAGTTTGACATTTTGCACAATTTATCAAAAACTATTCGCAAGTGCAACATTTTTGTTAGAGATCATTTGGAAAACAAACTTCACGCATAAACGAAAATATTTCTCTGCTTATTAATACTTGTTGTTGCAGTTACTCAACACTTGCTTTTTACAATTTTCTTTCGATGATTAGTTCCCAACTAATCTACTTATTTATTTAATAAATTTTTAGCTACTTTCTACAAATTCAGAGAAATATATATATTAGTAATTATTTACTACGATCTATTATTACTTTGTCTAGTTTAATAATGTGACTTAATTTTTCTTGAATAATCGACAAATTTTTAATGAAGATGTGTTCTCTATCCTTTACCTGTTTCAGACAATATGTAGATTCGCGCGGTAAAAAAAATTCTGTTCTTTTGGAAAAATTAGTTAATTTAGTCATTTTTTAAAATTTACAAGAATACAAGAACGGTTATGCTGAGGCATTCTAAATAGACAGGAATTAATGGAAATTTCTGGGAGCCATATCTAGTGAATATGGTTATTTTGGAAACATATTTCAGCAAAATGCTTACAGCGTTTCCTTAAATTTAATATTCGAAATGCCTGGCTTAAATTCCTTTATTGTTAAGAACTTTCAACAATTGTCACAAGAAATTATTTTTGGAGTCAATGGTAGGTTCCTTCTGGTCACCGTTTCTATCGTTTCGGTTGCTCTTAGCAAATCATATGAAAAAGAGAAGGTTTTTACTTTTCTGATAACATATGCTTATAATTTTTAAAGCCCATTTATTATATTTTATGTAATCAATAATTATGTATTCAAATTATATTCGAATGTTATGGGCAAAGTTCTTATTTAAAACGGGGAGATGTATTAATTGAATGAGTTGAAAATTTTTAGTATGGTTGTAGATGATATTTTACATTTTTACAAGATGATCCAGTGCTTTCTGTGAGCGTGTTTGTTTCTTGAATACAGTATACGATAAACAAATTAACACCGATCAAAACATTTTCAAGTTGACAAACGTTTCGTAACATGCTTTAAAAATAGGGAGTCGATATGGTTTGAGTGTAGAGTGAATGGGAAACTAGAGCTTGATTAACTTCTCATAGTGGGCCTCATGCCCCCCTCCCCCATGATGAAGACTTGAGAAAGATAATTCCAAAGTAAAGGCACTATTTGTTAAGGGAGTGCATGATGTCATTGAAGGTCACCTTTTATATTTCATGGTCGCACATTTACATATATAACAAAATAAAAGCGCGAGGATCTGATACTATCTTTATTGGTGAATTATCTTTTTGCTCATTAGTAAGTAAAATGTTTCCTTTCGACTTTGGAATCGTATTGTCTGCAGATATGAGAGAAATCTACTTACGGTATTAGCGTATGCTTGTTTTACAAGGGAGCTTTTCCGTGATCTCGATGATCATTTATGTTTTCTCTATTCACAAACGAAGAATTTTCTCCTCACTTTCTCTGCTTTTCAGCGGAGTAACAATTCCGCTTTCTGAATGAGCTGCTTGGTATGCATTAATTCATTTGAGTCAAGCCGGACGGATTTGTCCAACTGGAATGCTAGGTGAATGGATGCGTATCGTTTACGCTTTGGTTCTTCCCACTTCGTACCTCCCCGGCCTCCAAGTTTCGGAAAGTTTTTTTTTTCCTTATCTTTTTTTATCCTTGTCTACCATTCAACTTTCAAGGTTACATGGGACTTACTTTATCGCTTGGGACTATCGTAGAACTGGCGTAATTGGCAAGCGTTTCCAGACATTAACCCAGAACTTCCAGCAATTGCTTACTCAGATTAAAATTCGAATGAACAACTTCTTCACCTTGCCCATTTACCTGTAAAAAAAAGTCTTTCACTACCTAAATGGCACTTTACCTAAAATTAATCTCAGAGGTAGATTTGTACAGGTGAGCTTAGTTTATCTTTGTATTTCCCTCTTTCTGTGCTCTTTTCAAATGTTTGGGTAAGGAATGTTTTGAAGATTATTTATTTTTTAGTATGCAAATTCTACTTTTTAAATTTGTCCATTCAAATTTTGTTTCCCTCAGTTTTCTAAAACTGTTGCAGTTTCATCATTTTCTGAAACTACCTTTCATTAAATGATGGAAAGTGCATTCGAAGATATAAGAAACTACTGATACATTTAAAATACTATCTCTTGATTATCAAATTTCTTCTGATTACCAATTTTCTTTAGTTATTTTTAATGAATCATTGTGTCATTCGGTCTTTCGGAGGAAATTTATTTCTGGTATAATTTTTCGAAGAAAAAGTCAAGATAACTATGGTTGAAATAGTAAGATATTCACTTTCAATCTGGTGTCCGTAACGCATTTTTTTACATTTTTCTATTTCTTAAATTGTATGAATTAATATTACAAAAATTTTAAAAATTTTAAAAAGTGATTAAAATTTTTTTATAGCATTAACAATTCAATTACATTAATTGTTAAATGATTAACGGAGATTTTTTATTTAAAATAATTGTTTCATAAACTTAAAGTACAGTTTAGGAGCGTAGCTTCTCTCTAAAATAAAATACGCGATTTGCTTCATTAAAAAAAACTATTTACAACTAATTGGTTGATAAGTAATTTAATCTTTTTTGCTAATTCGTACGTATTCGTATTTCTGCAAATGTGATGGTATTTGGTAAAGTCGGTATAATTTTCAGTGTAGTAAGAAAATATGGGTACAATTCAAAAAATTATTTTTAAATATTATTATGTTGTGATCCTGGAAAGTTTCTCTCGACGACAAATTTTATGTTTATTTAACTGTGCATTCCATGTCATTCGTTTTGCACAATCGCATTTAAGTATTGAACAATTTTTTAAGAAGATAATCTGTAAAATTAGGAATCTTATCCATATGATGGCTCATTTTCTTTATAAATTTCGATTTTTTTAATGAAAAGGAACAATGGCTGTATCTATTATGACTAAAAAAGTATTAAATTCTGAAATATTTTTTAATAGATGATGTTAGCTAATCGGTTCTTTCATTAGAATTTTTTTTTTTGTCCAATTCTTTGATTTTTAAATTCTTGTGACTTTTACAACTATTCGGCTGTTCTCTGTGCACTTATTAAGGAATATATAAATTCCAAATCACGGTAACGCTCAAATTTTTAAAAAAGTCCTTTAAATGTGAATTTGTATTGCTCATATTTGTAATAGAATATCTTGCTGACAATATTTATTATGTCACAGCAGATGACCAAATTTGGTAATTGTTCAAACGAAGGAACATTATCGATTGATTATATTTCGTTTTCATGTCACTGGTTTCTTATATAAAGGTATTTCAAAGCTGGATGTGTAGATTTAACACTGTCGACCTTCTGACACATCGTTTCTGACAGTGATTTTGAAGTCAGATATTTGGCATTCTCTATAAATATATCCCAGCATATCACACAACGTTGACAAATAATTTAAATCTCTTGTCACTTCCAAGAAGAGAAGAGAGAAAATGATTTTGAAATCTCTCACAAGAACCAGCAGGATTTTTTTTTACAATGATTTGGAATTCTTTTTCAAGATAGTTTTTTTATCCCTCAAAGAGATGATAAGCACGATCAAAATGAAAACTTCCTTAAAACTCAAACATAAATGTTCATACAGAGAAAAGTGATTTGTAATATCATCAAAAGGCTCCAAATTTACAACAAATCAATAAAGGAAAATAAAATGCTTCTGTATATTCCTTATGTAAGGCAGACATCTATCTTTTGTCTCGCCCCTATTTTGGTGAAATCTCAGCCGACTGACGCATGCGCAGGGAGCGTAGAGACTTTCCATTTCTAAACATGATTTTTTTCTTTTCTAAATGCTTTCAATTTTGGCTAATCTTTTATTGTTTAAAACAAATTGATATTTCTTGTGTATCATTTTCAGAATAATCTGCATTAACATATCATTAAAATAACAGATCAATACGCTCCAGACGTGAACCATTAATAACAATATAATGAAATTTTAAAATACTTCGCTTTCTTTACGATTTTTTAAAAACTTTTTATTCAAAGAAGAAATCAGCTCCTATCTAAATGTTGGCTCGTAACGTGAGTCAAATCCTGTAATTTTTTGCTTATGTGAAAGTGGTGATAGCTTTCGGTATTTGTTTTCCATGCTTATCGTAGGATGAAATTTTTTTAAAATAAAAAGCCGTATTCACTTCCCGAGATATAGAATGGTTAATGAGATAACAAAGTTCAGTTAGAAATGAAAACCATCGAGGGAAAAAAAACATGGGTAAGTTTCTAAAACGTCTATGAGAAATTTAAAAAAAATATGTTAGTATTTTAAATGTGTTGTAGTAATATCAGAAAAAAAATTTTAAAGCAACTGGGTTGTACATGAACTTGCAGATGCTCTTTTTATAATCTCATTTTGAATATTTTCTTGGCGATCATAGTAATATTGAATGAGGATCAGAATTAAAATTCTTATTAAGGTGTAAAATGCTTAGAAAATGATATCATATATGACTTCGATTTTTTAAAGAAAGTTTATTAAAATAACGAATAATTTGCGAATTACATACTGTAGGAATGTTTTTAAAATATCTGAAATTCGAATTCTTGATTTCACATTTATAAATCTTACATGATAAAGAAAATTGGATAATTTAATTGAATTTCGCAGAATTTATAACATGAGTTTATACATTTCTCCGACAAAAAGTTAAATTTTTCAGACCTTAGTAATCAAAATTATTTATTAAAATTTCGACTATATGCCTTTCCATTGATAGGACATTTAAAGTGAGTCCGATAAAAAAACGTATAAACAGTGCTTTATTAATATTCACACCTCGCGATAAAAGCATGCAATTAGCACCAAGCAAAAGCATTAAGACTCCAGGGTGATGAAACGTTTTTACTTTTTTCTCTAGGTAATTAATGAGTGATAATTATTTAGAAGCGTAATGCGACTAAAAGTCCCCAACTTTGCCTTAGATTGCTCGAAGTTGATTGTGCTGAATTCGCGGGATTATTGAAATGTTTTAATTTTTCAAAATCAGTAGCACGGGGTCTTTAGTATCCCCCTCAAGCGGATTCAGTCTACAGTAAAACTTATATTCTTGTCGAAAATGTTTTTCAGAAAAAAAAAGGACGTCTCCCCTTTTATGAAAATAGTTACAATTCAAAAAATATCACTGCATTTGTGATGGATATAAAATACATATTGTTTTTTATTTAGTGGCTTTGCTCGTCCCACATTTTAGGTATCAAGAGTTTGTCCTTGAAAATTTTGCATTTTGTAAGAAAATGCATAAATGTTCTTACAAAATGATTTATTAAGATTTTTTTTTTATTTTAAAATGATAAATTTACTATTTCAAAATGATTTATTAAGAAAAGGATTTTTTTGAATATTTTTCTTTTATTAGTTGTTCGTATGTAGTATTTTATTTCTTATACCAGTGCTCATATATTAGTGATTCTTCGTTATTAGATCTTTCATCCCAATAAATGCAATGAAAATTTAAAGTTTGTTTAACAAGTATCATTTCTGCTAATTGTATCATTTTTTTCCTCTTTTCAAAACTGGAACGAAGTATTTGAAATCTGGTGCGAGAGACTAGCATTTTGGTGCTTTCTCATAAACGTTGCGCTCATTCCGTTTTCTTATTTTCTCCTTGTTCAAAGTCGAATTGAAACTGTTCAATACTAATTTCTGAATGGATAGGTGAAAATGAAATGTTCTCTCAAGGAGCAGTCAAAGACTGCTCCTTGAGACACACGGAAGAATCTGAATAACGGGAACGCTGCAGTGGCATTTTCCGAAACTGGCATCACAACCTTTTCCACTGGAGACTCATCCCCTATCGGTGAGGGGAGTTACCCAACCTTCACCATTTGTACTCCCATTGTGGCGTCGAGAACCAACTATCGTGATAGAAGCTTCCTACTACCATATCTGAGGTGCCTCACTGTGTGTTTAGAGGAAGTATCTTTAACCTTTCAGCTTCTCTAGTTTTTCTGAACTGTCGTAGATTCTTTCATTTTTGGCAGTATAATTACAATTCTATTCGAATTTTCAATTTACTATTTGAATCTTGGGTTCCTGATTTCTGTGATTATCTGTCGTAAAATTTTATTTATTGACAAAAAAACAATAGTGGCATTGCCTTAATTAAAGAAGTGGGCTCTAAGGGGTTGCAAATCTTTCTAACCCGTGGACTTTGTAAGTATTTATCCCCTTACTACCTGCATATTCTGAGAATCAAAAATGTAAGGCTTCATTTTCAAAGTGTGAAGCATTGATGAAAGAAATTTTTTTTTAGTAATTAAGCATCAATTTCCTCATTTTATTCAATGTGTCATTGCGCTATTGATATGGTACGGATTTCGCTTGTACTGTCTTGGCTCTTTCGTTTTCGTTTCAAGATTTCATTCGTTGAAGTTAAGACGATTTTGGCAAAATTACAAAGCATATTATAAAAATATTTGTTTATGAATACATTTTAATTAAATGATTAGCATGATCATAAAATTAAGATTTAATAAGTGTGTAAAGAATGTAAGATTTCAAATTATTTATTGATTCATATTTTTGCGTATTAATTTTCATTATTTATGGTGAACTTAATATAACATTTAACAGAGAAGAAAAGGGCAGCAATGTATGCTAAAATGTCTTTCTTCTGGATTGTCTTTTGTTGCTGCGATTTTTATGTCTATTGTTCCAAATATCAATTGACCTTGGCATTTGCACAGGTCTTGCGACATACTCTGACGGTTTGAATACTACGCAATGCTTGGGTTCGTTGTCTTCCTTCTCTTGCGTTCTTCTTGCATATCTTTCTTTCCTTAAAAGACGACTGGTGCCTAGAATATCTCTGAAATATCGATTTATTATTATTATTTGACTGGCTCATATGGTATTTTGAATCATTTTGAATTGACCAGTTAAATTCCACAACTGTATTTAATTTTTATCAAGTTATTTAATCATTTTTGATGTACGACGTGAGAGCAAACAACGTTACCACACCCTCTTTCTGATCCTCTTCTAGAAAAAAGCCTGCTAAATATTGTATGTACGATTATTATTGAAATATTTTAACTCGTAACTAGAGATGAATTTCCTCACGCGGCCAGAGATTTGGAGTCAAAATGACTTCATTGTTATATTTCCTTTTTGCCATTTGTAAACAGCATTGGAATTTATTTGGAAACAATAAATTCTTGAAATCATGTAATGACCAAAAATATTCTTAAAAATGTAAAATGTTGGACAGATATTCTGTGAAAAAACTAACCAAACCCTAATAACTGCTAGAATTTAAGAAACAAAAATGAAAAATACAGTATTTAAAATCTTATTTTAAGAACTTTTCATTTTTCAAATTAAAAGCAGTTTCAGAGACATGGAGTCAATAACATAAATAACAACAAAAATTTTGAAAAAGAATAAGTCGGTTTTACGCAGTGTCCATATTTCGAAATTTGTCAACATACTGCTGAAAAGAACCATTTGAAGGTACTGAGTAGATGACTGTATTTATGGACAGAATAACTTGTGATAATCAGAGCTAATGAGCAAAGCGGAGTCATTTTGGCTGCTGTCTCTAGTTACGGGTTAATCATATCATTTCATTTAAAAAGTTATATTTTGTAAACCTGTGAGATCAAAGTATTTTATTAAAATTTTGCTTATGCGTCCTTTAAAAGATGTATAAATAATGCTATACTGCACTTCAAAATAATTCTTTTTTTTCATACAGTATTATAAATTTGAGATCATCCGAATGAGGATTACAAACAATTTTAACTTATCGTGAAATTCTTCTTAGTGTCGATATCGCCAATAAAGGCAAATTCGGAAACAGTGGATTTCCTAATTTATACGAGAACTCGCTTCATTCCTGCTCGATTCAGAAGGGGTCACCTCTAAAGAGAAATTGCTGAATTTTTTCTTCCATTTTAGAGGAGAAACTTTTCTGAACCATAGTCAGACAATTAAGTCGATGTAATCCAAGAATGTAAACTAAGTTCACTAGTAAAACCAGTCTAATATTTTTATAAAAAACTGTGCTGGTTAAAAAAAATCAATATACTTAAAAATTACAAATCATTTGACAAATGATTATTTGTTAAATGCATTACATGCAAGAAATAACATTAAAAGTTTAAAACTCTTTAAGAGGCTACTTCAGTCAGCACACAAACTTCAGAGTATTTTTCGCATTCATATGACAAAATAATCAGGCTAAAAAAAGGCAGCAAAAAATATTTTGAATGTTTAATACATATTTTTCAAATGTATCATATGAAAAATATGTTAGTCATTTTTACATTATTATCGTATATCAAAAGATAAAAACTGGTTAAGAATAAATTCTAATGAGTTATTTATTCTATCATCTAGTATTTGACTTATGGGGCCTTACAAATCACTTAAACGATAAGAAGAAATGGATTAAGACATTGATATTTGTCCAAAATTGAAACAGCAGTCTGAAATATAACACATATGCTATATAATATATCTGCTATAAAACAGTCAATACTTGATAATCAACAAAAGTGATTTTTAAAAAATCGACAAGATCAGAACAAATCGAAAAAAAAAAAAAAAATGCGACTAAATGTTTTTTTTTTTTTCCATTAAAAGTCTTTACACATAGCATTCCAACGGATATTAATTACCAAGTGATAATTGTTAACACTAAGCACAGGAACTTCAAAACAGATAAACTTTTAAATTCTTTAAATGAATTAAAACTCAATAAAATAAGAAACTTCTTTAGATATATACTTATCGTTTCAAATTATACTTTTTTTATTAATTTCTAACGTTATCTTCATCACATTCACCCATCAACTTTTAATCTGCCTCACGACAACAGGCCCTCACATGAAGTCTCGCACCGGCAAACACTTCCGCAAATGACTACTGCTCTTTTCTCATCTCCTATTTTCATTTCTTTTCTTCAAATTAGATTTATCTAGGTTGCTAATACAGTTTTCTTTAAGTCAATTATATTATATACAATCTTATATACAGTTATCTTTTAGAGATATTCGGTAATGTTTGCAGTCTGTTTTGCGATCCATTTGGATTTCATTTCCTAATTAATTGGTTTATGTGTTGGCCTCGTTGATTAACCTTTTATTTTACTTTTTGCTTTTGAAACGATTTTTTTTTCTACAATATTCCTGAAATTGTAGCTTTTTGCGCATTTGTAATTTTTCCTCATTTATAATCATACGTTCAGGAAATTTCTTCGATTTACTTTTTCCGTCATTCTTTGTTGCTCTATTTTTGGATTTTCTCTTTTGTGTGTATATTTATTTTTAAACGTTATACATTATTTTGTATTTTAGATTTTTATTATTCACAGGACTGTTTAGTTATCAAATAAATCTTGCCCACTACTTTAGGAAAAGAATCTTAAAAGATAGAATACCAAAACACCCTAAGTTAGATTTATTTGTGACAATTCAGTTATCTCAATAAATTTTAGTAATTGCAACTCTCAAACATTTTACAAGGATATTTATTTCATTAATCATTGCTCGAAATAATAAGTTATTATGAAATTTTTTTCATATCCTTCTCTGACTCACAAACTAATTTACATGGAAACAGCGAAGCGGCTATTAAACTGGTAATCACTTTAAAAAATAGTAGCTAACTTAACGCTTATATTCTTCATCAGAAAAGAAAGAAAACTTAAATGTTTTTTTTAAGATCCTAAGACGGATAATAACTGATTATTGAACAGCGTGTAACAAAAATTAATAAAATACAGTAATACAGATCCCATAATACTGAATCTATTAAAGTAAGTAAAACCTAGCATATATTCCTTCAGCACTTGATAATAAAAGAACAAAATCTATCCTAATCCTATTCTTATACACAAATTGAGTAAAAATGTTGCCAAAGGGTTTTGGTAGAGACCTTTTCTGATCACTCATATCCTTACAAACTCGGACAGGTAGCTGATAACTGAATAATAAAAATTCATATTATAAGAAAAAACAAACTGACTAGGAAAAGAAATGTCACAAATGAACCAATAATCATTACAAGGAAATGGAAGCAACACATCAGTTTTTAATTTCATTATTATGCAACAAAAAACACAGAACTGAAAGAAAATTAGTGTTTCATAGCTTTATTTTCATAATCAAATACCAAAACTATATACAAAAATATTTATTACAAACTAAATAGTAATCAAACACTAATGATAAAATTCAAAATTCGTAGTGAATACAGAAAAACACGAATTTCTTAATGGCTTGACAAGAATCATACGAAATAATAAACATCTTACAGCTAATTCATACACAATTTCACAAAACATGTGTATTTCAACATTTATTCTTCCCCTATTTCAATTTTTTAAAGCCTTAGGAAATGAATAAAAATCTAATATGGAGATATATAAATTTAGAGCTTTCTTATTTCCAACAGCATGATGTAAAATTCATAGTCTGTAAATTTTATGAAATGTTGGCTAACTTATTTCCTACTGCTTACCATAAAATGTTGAAAGAATTTGAGGCGATAAAGTATTATACTTGAATAATGAATTTATAAAAGAAAAACAAAAAGATCAATATTTCATAAATGTTATTTTTAACAGTTATGACATATACACGCACACAACAGAGTTAATTTCATGTATGGTTCTGCCACTAAAGTAAGTGCCTTAATCGAGCACGTATGGGACATCATTGGACGACAACTCCAGCGTCATCCATAACCAGCATTAACCGTCCCTGCATTGACCGCCCAAGTGCAACAGGCATGGAACATGGAACTCCATCCCACAAACTGATATCCGACACCTGTACGACACAATGCATGCACGTTTGCATGCTTGCATTCAAAATTCTGGCTGTTACACCGGTTACTAATGTACCAACATTTCCCATTTTAAATGGCTCTTCTCGCCAATGGCTCTACCTGTGATCTTGAAACTTTAATCAATTATATATGTTACCTAGACAAATGTATTCCTAAAATTTCATTACTGTACAATAATTTTTTCTTGGTGTTGGGATTTTTTTTTCCATCAGTGTATAATATCTAAGTTTGATTTATACAAATTTAGTGTTAGTAATGCAATTCATTTTAAATTGGTATTTTTAAAATATGGTAATATAGTATATTGCTACGTGTATTGAAAACAATAATTAAATTTTAAAATTAAATATACGTATATCTTGAAAATAAGAAAATCCTATCTTTAATACATATCTTGGCTGCAAAGTATATATTTTATGCGATTTATGGTCTGGTATTTTGATCTTCTCCTTGTAAAGTGCGGCCTTGTGGATCGAATTAAACTCATTATTCATTTTTTCGTTACTGTTTTGACTGTTGAAATAAGTTCGAAGTGTTTATGGTTCATTGTGCCTTTAAAATAACTTTTTTACATTCTTCATCAACGCTGAAATGAGCACTAGACAATATATTAATTTATGATTTGTGAATAATTTTGTAGCCATGTTATCGACATCATGGCTCATCTTTTTCCCGAAAATTGTCTATGCTCAGAGAGTTCAGTCTCGTCAGCATTATACCATTGCTAGCTATTACCCGCGGCTCTGTTTGTGTGGATGTATATGTACGAAAAACTATCAAAAATGACAAATAAAAAAAATTAAACCTAACCTAAAAATAATACTTTTAAAAGTATTAGTTGTATATTTTTCGTATATTCTAACATAAAAGCAATTTATTTACATTGTATACCCAAAATAAAACAAAACAGCAAATGAAGTCAGTATTTCTTTAAAGGCTTCTACCCTTTATTATTCCACTAACGTTTTAGGAAAATTTTCCCTTCCTCCGCCCGAATCCCTTCAGAAAATTTTCAAATTTTTGAAAGAAGAAAAAGGCATATAAACAAAGTTTTCGTCATATAAAAGAAATTGCTTTATCATTACAATGGTTTTAAATTAATAGGACTGTGTGAAATGGTGCTTTACTGTATATAGGATTTCCACAAAATTTTGCTCGTACATCAGATACTATGTTTAATGACATTACGAAATATGCATTCAAAAATGAAATAAGTTTGCCTTATTATAAAAACATCAATTGGCTTTTATGCGTTTAATTTTTGGAGCAGATTATTATTCTTTGATATTCGTCTTTCTTAGTTATATAGCAGTGTTATGTTGAGGCTAAAGGCATTCATTAATGTGTTTTCAGCCTGCCAAAATTTAGCTTGTTGTCTTTTCACGCTCTGTCGCGAAGAAGCCTGGAAAGGAATCAATTTTCGCTGCCTTAAACAACTGTTTGTAAACTACACTGCTTGAAAATAGTTAAGGAACAGTTACGTTATTCGGAATATTTAAGTGTAGACAATGATTGAAAAAATGAAATTAAGTACATATTTAGTTGGATGGATTTGCGTTTATTATAACCCAAAATGGTGCAGATATCGACACATCAAAGAATTAAAAACGTAATAGTAAAAGAAAAAAAATAATAAAAAGAAAAATGTTACCTGGTGAATTTCTAAACAGCCGCACAGAAATTGACATGCAGATCAGAATGATGCAGGCATACGTACCTCAGTAAGATGTGTGATGACCACGGATACTAATGCACATTTTGCATCTGTTCTTCATGCTCTCCACTATACTATCGAATAGTTCTTGGGGGATATTGACCCACTCCTCTTTCAAGGCAATTTCGAGCTCTTGCACTGTGCGTGGAGGGATGGTTCTATGTGAAACACGTCTGACAAGAGCATCCTATGCATGTTCAATGGGATTTAGGTTGAGAGAGTAAGTCAACAAACTGACCTCCGACCCACCCTAAGGCACACTGATAAAACCTCTCAAGACTGAATGACCGAATCGCCGCTACAGCAACCCTGGCGGGAACTGTGGTTGAGTCCTAAGGGCCATCACCGGCCACTATACAACCCTCCTCGTAGGGAGTGCGTCCCGTCATCGATGGGAGGGCCAATGCCCGTACCTATTATTGTGCTTACCGGGTTGGCGAGATCCAACCACCATACCGGAAGCATCTCATCCTCATTTCGAGGTGCCCCCCCGGGGGATGGTTGGAAGAATAATCAGGGCACTGCATACGGACAATATTTTCACTTTGTAGTGTGTTCCACACGTCAACGCTTCTGTGTGGCAGTGCTTTATGGTCCGCAAACAAAAAGTTTGGATTTACAGCCCCCCCCCCCTAAAAAGACGAACATGGTCCAGAATAACCTCTCTGTAATACCGTTGCTATGTAACGCTTCCTCGCTTAAAGATGTGAAGCAGTGTTCTGCCATTGTGCATGAGGGCTGCCCACGCCCGAGCCGTACTGATCACGTTCACTAACAAACTGTTGTACATAATGTGTTCCGTGTTCTCTCCTCAGTAATTGGTGCACAGAATCACTTGTCACACTGAAGCGAGATTCCTTTGTAAACATCACTCTAGACCGATTTTGGATATCCCTACCAACATGTTCCCATCTCCCCTTTTTTTTAAATCTGATCTACGAAAAAAATCATGCGCATTCCGATCTCTCACCAGCAGCATTTGTTCTTCATGCACCAGCGTAATCTCTCACAATGATGGCGTGGTTGGAGCGGAATGCAACGAACAGTCTTCCGTGCATACAAACAAACTGATTAAGTCGCCGTGAGATGGTTCTTGCAGAAACATGCATACGAGTAGCGGTGGCAAGGTTTGCAGCTATTTTTGCCAGCAGTTAAATTTCTGTTCCTTTTTGCCACGAGGGCTACGTAATGTTCCTCTAAAGGTGTGATGTTCCTATCACGATCCTTGGCATGCTTTTTCAAAGCATTCCCATCTTCAGCAGCCTTCTTTGATCTCAAAATGACAGTCTTTGATACACCTATTGCAGCAGCTACAGTGGTGATACTTTGACCTGCTTCCAGTCGTCCACTTCTTCAACTGCCCGTTCATTATCGTAGACACTAAAATGATGTCTTGCTGATATTTTGTTCTTAATTACAGCAAGAATCAAACAGAATTTCGGAGAAAAATCTTTTATAACATCCTGCACTACTTTGGATCAAACATCAAACAGCATGAATTTTCGTTTGTATCATGAGCTTGTATGCAATGTCTTTATACAGATAACAAGTTCTGATCTACCATTCCCTCTCAACTTGAATTTACTTTTATCGATCAGTTGTCTGAGATGCAATTTTGCATAAATCACTTGCAATTGTCAAGCAGTGTAAGTGGCCGCAAGAATGATTTTTTTCGGGACGAGGATTTTTAAAAAGTTTTAAATATTTTAGTTTCATTTATGTCATTTAAGGTTAAATGCTTCCTCCTGGTTTCAGTTTTCACTTCCCTAATTTATTTCGTAAGCGTACAGATTGGAATGTGCATGATTTTTTTCGTAAATTAGACAAAAAAAAAGGGGGGGGGGGAGTTGAATTGAAATTCGCTGCAAACATGAAATTATTTTTCAGTCATACTCTTGCTGTGGATTCTTTACTTTCAAACATACCGATTTAGTACTTTAGTGTAACTTTTTTTAATGTATTTAATTTTTAAACATACTTGTTTTCCAGAGATAATATATTCAAATATATTCAAAAGTATTAATATATTCAAATAATTCAAATAATATATATATTCAAATATATATATATTCAAATATATATATTCAAAAGCTTCGATTTCGTTGTCTACATCTACCAGCAGTAAAGTTCAATGCAGAAGATTTTTCTGATTGGATATACTTTTCATCAAATTGCTTACAGAAAGATGCTATCCAATGATAGAGTTTTTCGGGTTTTTTTTTTTTTTTTTTTAATAAATACCTAGTTAAATTAGCGATCAGAAATGCTGCAAAACTCAATATTTTATTCTCTTTCTCCCCCTCTTTTTTTCGTGGAATGCCCAGATATTTAACATTAAAAAATGTATTGCCAAGAATGAGAAGCTTTGTGATGAATGAAGAAAATTGTAAAAGAGCAAACAAGATGACAGAAAAGTGATAAAAATGTGTAAAATTAATATTGCTGATAAACATATCAGATTTCCGAACCAAATCAGATTTCAAGTTCAGAACTGTTTTTGGGTTTATTTAATATTTCTAGCTCGTCAAGTCCAGATAACAGTGCATCACACCAAGCGGATTACAAAACAGTTTATTCCCTAAAATAAATCTTTGGCAGAGATCAAGTTTCTTTAAGTGACACTGAGATAATTGTGTCAGAAATATTTCTTTATTCATAATTTTGTTTATATCAACGTTTGTTTTAATGTTGCTAAGCTTACGCTGATTCGTAGTCTTGGATTTACAGTGGCTTAAAGTCTTAATTAACAATGAAAAAAATTGAAGACATTACTTACGCATAACATTATCGGAACTTGTTTAGTCATTCGTGGTGTTTCATTCAGAGCAAGTGCTTTTTCTATAAATCTTAAGATTAACTAATCAAAATAAACATAACTGCAGAACTGCTGTCTTTTCTTGCTAAAAATAATGATAATGAGCTAAATAAACTTGAGAAAGAACCATAATAGATGATAGAATATTGAAAGCCAAAATCGCGTTGAAAGTAGCTCATCCTGTGTGTACAAAAGGTATTAAAACAGCATTTATACTTCTTTCACTTATGTATATCATATATGTTTAAACGTCGTATAAACTTTCGTACGTCGATAAAGTATTTCGTTAGTACAGCCCCTAGCCTATCCAATATTTAGATTATAGTTTTCGATTTAGTTTCCCTTCCATTTTAAAATACGGTCATTTTCTGCCTCATTTACTATTTCTTGATTTCTATTAGAGAGAAATATTTCCTTGGGAGTGGGATAGTTTCTTTTTTCATTCCAAGGAAAGGGCCCAGATTATAAATAATTCTGAAAAAAATTTATGGCTAAAGGGACTGCGAGTTCATTTCAGGACCCCTTCAATGAATTGATCTTTTGATAATCATGGCATTCTGAAATTACTGTCTTATGGAACCCTTGTATTGCTACTCTTTTTGTTTGCTGGAAACCTAGTGGCTCGAAAAAGTGAAGTATTTCCGTAGATAGATAAGATTGAAATTTTAAGACTGAGATACAGGATTAGCAAAAATATACTTCGTAAAAAAATATAAATAAATAAGGTAATCCACTTTTACAATCTAAAAGCCTTTGTCTGTGACAGATCAATACTTGGATATAATAGATAGGGCAACAGCCTTCAGTATCTTCGCTTCAATGAAAATGCGCTTGCTTGAAGTGAAGTTTCATGAAGTAGACGGCATTTTGTTTCAGTCTTTAAAGCAGTTTTGTGCATCTGCTTTTCTCTTCAGTAGACACAGTGCTACAGAAACTGCAGAAGAAATTACATTGAAATCAGATGTAGATTTAAAAGAAAAAAATTTGTATTGTAATTATTCGAGTATTATTTGGGAGTTTTCATCCAGGTGGAATTTTGATACCCTTAAGTTAGGAAATTAGTTTAACCAGTTGAGATATTTAGACGTCCCCCAGTATCTTCATAAATTTATAAAAATACCAAATTATTTTTATGAAAAAAATACAAGATCGAGGCCGATCGAAATTGCTGTACGAAAATTATCCATGTTCTTTTACAGTTATAACTTGGAAGAGACTAAGTAATTGATGTACAGAAACAAACTGAAATTTGACGAAATTCTTTTGGTGTTTTCATTTTTCTATTGTATTAAATGTTGTTTTATTTTGTTATATCATACGCATTTATTTTTATGTCAAGATATATCGATGTTTAATTATTCAACAATCTGAGGATAACTTTTAGTGTGTTATTTGGCATTCTCATGTATTTATACATTAAAACTGTTATTAAATCTGTATTAAAAAACGGATTTAAAAAAAGTAACTAAAATCTTTAGCCCGTCTTCAAATTTTCATAATGATAAAATTTGATGTGCTTCGCTTGCACATCATTTTTAGCATAGAAAAATTACCATGAAGATTCAAAAACCAAGTTTAAAAGACATAAGGCGATTCGTATTGCTATGGTGGTATGTAGTCCATTTGTAAGTAATGATTTCGCACTGAGAAACCCGATTTAGAATTTGTTGTTTATAAATATCTGTAGTACTGCAATACTTCTCTAAACCCACCAGAGAGGTCCAAAATTGGAAAGACTGAAATATAAGTAAAAGTAGTAAAGAATTTTAATATTTATGTTATGTTCCAAACCTTTTTACTTATTTGTACAAAATTGTTTCTGTAGATTCGATGGTAAGCAATTGTTTGACGGCATAATGCTCATTGAAATTTTCTGTATTCACATGACTACTTTAAATAATAAGTGTAATATCATAACCGACATTATGCTGTCGTAATAACAATCTCTTGTTTAGCTTAATGTACATTTTTAATGGAAAAATTATTTATTAAGAATTTAATTTCACGCTTTTGTACGTGATAAGACAAATGAATTTTTCCTATTTACTGTCGAAACTGTTTCACACTTACTCGATACTGTAGTAGATGCAAACTTGCCAGACGCTTTTCTTAGTTTCATGTTCTTTTTAACAATTTCGTAATCAAAAAATGTAAAGTTAATCTGGAACATTATACAATTTTGTATATGTCATATATAAATCGATAATCAGCTTTCATTAAGAAAACTAAAACATGTTAGAAAATGACATTGGATCGTGTTAACTGTTATGTAACTGTTCTATTGTCTAGTATGAGAAAAAATTAATATTTTCATCAAGTGTCGAATTACAGTTCCAATATTTGCTTAAAATTACTGGCACTCTTTACTGAGAACAAATAATTATAATTTTAAAATAGGCAAATATAAGCTTAGAGCAGAATTTCTGTCTGGATTTCAACTGATGAAGACTATATTGTATAGCAAAAGCTCTACCTTCTGACTTCAAAACAAACCATTAAGGCATTCTGGCTACCAATTTTAATGCCAGTGTCTACTTCTTCGCACATTATAGATATTTGGTGTTCTTAAATGGTATTTATATGTTCAGATATGTTCTTTCAAACAGATGTATACTCTTTCCTGTTCATTTCTTCAATCAAATCATACATTTAATCTTAATTTTTTTTTTTTTTTTTTCAAAAAATTATGCATCCTTTAAAAATGTAGATGGTGGGAAAATGCATGAAACACCAGGCTCTGATCAAGCAAAATACTTCCACCTTCTGAGATTTAAAAGCAAATGATACTACCTTGATTTTGCGAAATTAGTATCAGCTATTTACTTGGGTATCATTTTTAATTAGCAGTATATGCTGTGTAAAGACATGAAATAATTGCAGTTGACCTTTTAGTTAATTCCAACCGTTGACTAAAGGTTTTACTGTACCCAGTGGAGGATATATCAATTAAATAATTAAAAAGATTGAAAAACGTTTATTGATATTGATAGACTCTAGGAATCAAAAAGTTTTCTTTAACCGGATTAATAGAAGTTCCCATCATTTGGAACAATAAGGAGCATGTTTGCCAGACAAAATGTTGTTGACGTACGTCATAAAGATATCCCTCTTATTACGCATTGTCGAATTGTAAAAATTAAATCTAAACAAATCACTATGCGAGCGTTTCAGATTTCTTCATTAACCCTTTTTACAACTACGCTTAAATCAATACTTGGCTAATTAATGAATCTGTAAAATGTTATTAGAAATTCTACTCCAAAACTATTCACTTAGAAGAAAGAAGACGTGGAGGGGTCAAAGTTTAATCTAGAGCGAAAATAGGATTGCCAGATTGGATAATCACTAGGTCTTGCCTATGAAAACTGATGACCTTAAAAAAGTGGTTTTTGTATGGTCTTGCAAAAAATTATTTTTTTAATGATATCAGTTACATTTTTGTGCAGTGCTTTCTTTATTTTTAATAAATTTTTCAAATGACATTCACATTTTGCAGCAGTTAATGTTACTCATCCAACAACATTGTTAAACAATCAAATGTGTGCTTTTGCCTTTGATAACAAAAATTTCTTTGAGCATTGTTTCCAAAATAGGATTTTCTCTTCTGTTTTTATTTCGCTGTATATACAATTTAAAAAAAAAAAAAAAACATTTGTAATGTCAATTCAATTTAATTCACGGTTTTTGATCTCGTAAAATAATAATGCAATCCATATGAATATTTAACAGCCTAAAAAGTAAAAAATTTTGGGGAGCAAGTTGATTGCTAAAGGCCGCTAGTATGAGGTAAAAATACTTAGAAAATACTTGTTTCTTAAAGCAGTTCTATTAAGTGTCAAATTTCTTTTTTTCTTCCCCAATTTGGAGATTTTGTTACTGTTTGCTTTCTTTGAGATTTCGATGATCTACGAAATTTAGGGGAGGGGATTGTAGAAATGTAAAAATATGGCAAGATATGGAGGAGCAGCTCATTGCGCACACACATGACTGATTGATTTGGGGGGCGGAGCAATTTTCTCCTTTTGAATACTGTAGAGCTGCAATCAAATCAACCGTAGCTTGAAAAAGCAGCCGACCATAACAAATCCCGTCGATACTCTTACGTTCATTGGTGGCGGGGTGATCGACTGTACGCAAAAAGAACCCCAGTTTGAAGGGTGGCAAACTATTTCCCCCCTCCACCGTCTGCTATCCAGAGCTTGCCATCATTCTCTCAATTTTATCCCTCTCCCTTCTCTCGTTGACCGTTGGAAATATATGTGGATAATTATCTAAAATGCTGTTCAAACGAGCATATTTATGAAGGAGTATCATATGATGCAGATCATTTTTTGCACATCTTATTTATATTCATTTTTGGATTAGTATTTCTCGAGAGGGAGACAATAAAAGTATATCTCCCGTTGTGTATTTCTTTGGGGGGGGGGAGCTCCTCTACTTTTATCTCTTGAATTATCCTTTCAGTTTTCACATAAATTTCTGTTAACAAAACTTTTATTTTGTCTACAAGAATTTATGTATCGTATACTGGTTATTTAATGTCTATCATATATTGATTATGTAATACGTTTGAATTGCAACTAATTTCGTATGTGGATTTCAAATTAAAAATTTTAGGCTACTTATGGATAAATTATTTTTATTGTCTCGTATACGAAGTATAGAAAAAAAATATTGTAATCGGCAAAACAAACAAACAAAAAAACACAGATTTTGTCTAATTTTCTACGTTTTAGACTCCGAGTTTGAAAAACATATTGTTGGTATTATGTCTGTGAATACGATAGCTCAGAAAATGCTTTTAGCTCGGCGGGTGGAATTTCGTATCTGGTGTTGAGGCGAAATTTGTAGTTTCCTACCAAATTTTATTCTATAGAAGTCTTGTCTGTCCGGTTATTTTAATATAAATTTTAACACGGTAACTACAAAACGAAGCAAGTTAGATGAATGAAATTCTGTATGCAAATTTAATATCCTTATTTGTAAGTAGCAATCAAAATTTGAACGAAATCGGGCAAAGGGTTGCACTTCTGTTAGTTTATATTTTCTAAAGCATGTAAACACGATAGCTGAAAAATCATTTTTTAATATGTGATTTTGTGGCTTCAAGTGTGCTTTTTCAAATTTGGTTTCAACAGATCGAGGAAAATGCATGTAAAGCACGAATTCCAATTTCGGATACTATTAACCGCCTCTAGGGGGATTAATTGCCGAACAACTCGACAAGGTTTAAATGATAAATTCGGTAAAATTGCTAAATACACGCCGAAAGTAAATATTTCGTAACAGTTGTATACTAGTGCCATACAAGGCGTTTTCTGCCTTACGTAAGATTCGCATTGGTGGAGGGGGATAATACCCTTATTAACTCTAGATGATTAAATTTAAATCCGTGTTACTCCATAAATAACATTCATCTCATTTTATCATTTCGAGTTAAAAGAAGTTTATCTTTATGTTTCCCTCTCTGATTTCAGAATAATTAGCGTAACTTAAAAGATAAATATTATATTTTAATTTTAAAAAAATAGGAAAATGGTAAAAATTAGTATTTACACTATTGGCCGAAATATATTCTTCATAAATAGTCACGCAGTCATTGCATATGTACTTTGTCACTCTCCGTTTTTTACATCAACAGAAAGTGCAAATTCTAAATATATATAATGTTTTCTCGAATCCATCTTTTATTTTAAAAATCCTATTTAGAATAGTAGTAAATTGAAGAAGACCTCAAAAATATTCACAGTGTCCGATTATAGTATTAATGCAAACTTCTGCTCTTTATTACTAAATATTCGACTGTTAGACGACGATCTGCAAAAATAGCATGTGCTCATTCCTTTCGGATAACTCATTTTGCTCATCCTAGTGATATTGTGAGAGGTGATGTGAGCACAACTCGCAGATTTGGATATTTTATTTAGACGAATGTTTAATTATCTAGCATACAAGAAACTGCTGTTGGTTTAAATTGTGATAATTATTTTTGCTGCACTGTTATTTCTAGTTAAGGGATTTTTCTTGCAAAATGTTTCAATCTCAAAATTTCAGATTGTATCTACCTATTGTAGATAATTTGTAAGAGATTCCTCTGAAGTTTTTTAATAAACCAATCTTCCTTGCTACCTCTCGCCCGAAACAGTTGAGCTTAGCTGCGGAACGGCGGCTGATTGCTCTCTCCTTTGAAAGAGGGGGAAAAATACACAAACATCTAAGTAGGTTAAGTAACTCTGCCAGTGCGACAGAGAGATCGCAGTCGCTTTTGTCTGAGCTTTCATCTTCTAGAAGCAGATGCGCTTTGAATTGGTTTCCTTTTTCTGAATTTTCATACTAACAGTTCAATTGTAAATAGAGGGAAAGGTCTGTCTTTTTGCGTATTATTATTTTGTATATCAATGCTTTTTGATTTTTTATATTTTTTTTACAGTTGCTCTTTATATTTTTTAGATGGTGAAAGTCCATTGTTTTTAGCATTTTACTCCCTAACTGAACGAGCTATTCCTTTTTATTTTAAAGGACAGATATTTTTTTGTCGTTATTTTATCTTAAATTCATTAATTTCAAACTTAATTTTGAGACTTCAGTATGTAAGGAAATTACCTGATGCAAAGAAAGTAGATGAAGATAATTGAATGAAATGGCATTTTATTCCTATTTGTAATAACGTCCATTTTATTCCTGATAAAAGCCTTATGTATCAAACTTTGCTGTTGGATATGAATATTATTTTTGTTTTAAATTAATTATAAGGAATTATTAAATAATTAATGCACAATCTGTAAATATTTTCAATTTAAATTTGCAATTTTGTGTAAAAAATAGTAATTTGTTGAATATGAATTGAACATTCTTATTTGGATGGAGAACTTATGTGGTCTTTTTGATTCGTTTATTTTCAGTTTATTCCAATTACTTTATAAACATTTTTGTATTTTAAACAGCTACTTTAAAGACTCGTATATCGTTGCTAATATATAGATTCGTTAAAGCTTTTGTTTTACTGAAATGTTGTTTTTTTAATGTAAATTGCTGTCGCACATTTTTCGTGCCAATATCTGAAATATAATCTATTTCCTTTTTGCCACTTTTAAATCGACTTTCTGGGAAAGTCTGTTTATTTTAGTTTTCATAAGTCGCCAGCACATGAGTTATTGAGTAATTATATTAAGCTGTGCAGAGTTCTTCAGACCGGATACGTTTTCTGCTTGAATTTATAAATTATAATCACTGTGTTGTTTAGTACTGATTAAACTTTTGGATTATGATTTTGAAAAAAGTAATTAAATATTATTCATTATTCTTGTAGCTCCACAACCAAGTTATGATTCTTAGGATAAAACTCCCGGTTGCTTATTCAGATGGATTATCTTTTGTCATTTCTTATTGTTTGCAGAAACTTAATTTATATATCCGTCATCTTATCCCAAAATTTCGTACTGAAAAAAATTTCCTCTGTGTATCAGACCATATTATGTTTGAATTCCTTTGCAAAAAATATCATTAAATAAAATGTAAAGTTATTGCATTTTACTTAGAAGAATTGATATAATAGTTCGAATCATTGTGTTTCGCTTCAAAGGGATTCATGGGTGTATTGAAAGAATGGAGGTTGTTACATCTTCAGTTTATGAGCATATTCTAATTATGGGCTCTTGTTTTTCGTGACTCCCATTTCCGGTAGAATAATGCTAATTTTCAGAAACCTATTAAATATAATAATTAGAATGACAACTACACTGAAAATGTTTAGCAAATTTCAATGATATATTGTAAATCAAAATAAGTATTTTTTGCTTATGAAAATTGATCAATCTAAAGAAAACTGACGACCAAGAAGACAATTTGATTCAACTCGAAATTTAAGACTAGACCTGTTCTTGAATGAGTAGATCTCTAAGTATAGTTGTGAATTCTGAACTTAATTCCTTTTATAATATTAGAACCGACTTCTGTACAGTAAAGGATGAATTATATAACGTGGAATCAATTAGTATTTGAATGTGTTATGTTTTAACAAATAGCTTCCAATTATTTCTGATAGTTTTTTTTCTTTGTGTAGTTATTTGCTGAATCGAAATATGAAGTTAGTTGCCTTCCCCCCCCCCCCTCTGAAAGCGTAAAAGTCAATATCAAGTCAGTTTGTCATGACCTTATTTACCTATGAACATTAAGTAAGGTGAATGGAACAATTACCCAAGTTTAAGTTTACATTATTTTAGCTAATTTTTCAGTCCTGTTTTAACGTGACGTTACGAAAATAAGCTCTCGATTGTTTTCCTTCTTTAGCTATGCGAAATGTTTCGAACGTAGTGATGGCGCTTTTGATTTCGCTCTCGATTGTTTTCCGTCTCTAGCTATGTGAAATGTTTCGAACGTAGTGATGGCGCTTTTGATTTCGCAAAACTAATCTTTAAGAACTATTTACTTTTTCAATCGCCTTCAAAGAAATGGGTTGTTGTTGTTTGCGGGCATCTTTCAATGAAATAGTGTTGGTACAAAAAGGTTAGCAATCTCTGTTTGAGATAATTGTTTGGTTTTGTAGGCACTAATGAAAAAATTATTTCACTTTTCTTCAAGTTAATTGTATATAAATTTTTATTTTAGAAATATAGAGCGAAATTCATAAATTCCTTATTTTGGCAGATATTCCTTTGCGTTGAATGATATCAAATCAACTGCTAGATTTGATGCTAGGTGGCATTGACCCTAGTGTTAGATTTAAGTTTTCTTCAGTTTGCAAGTAGTTGAAATTCAAGCATTAAAAGTTATATTATAAATAAGAAATATCTTTAAAGTGTAGTATCATCTTTTCAAATTCATTTTAAGTCTTGCAGAGAAAAACTTTTTTTTTTCAAAGCGTCTTTCATGTGTAGAAACGATTCCCCCTTTTTAGCGATAGAAGTGGGCCAATTTTTTATTTAATTTAAAAATTTAATTCTTATAAATTATTTATCTTTTGATTTTTCGTTTGAAAATTGAATGGACACTTTTTTTAAAAAAATTAAATTTATTTAGAATCCTTATTCTCGTGGGACAATGGGCTGTGATTTTTATTTTTTGTTAAATGCTATAGAATAATTTACTGTGTTTATGCCGTAAATACATGCTAAGAATTAATGACATAAATAGAATTAAAATTGTGGAACTGTCTTTATTTTCATTTCAATCGTTTTTGTGACAACTTACTTATTCCCACCCCTTTTTTTACAGGTAATTTGGTCTTATGAAGAATTTACATCGCTACGATCCAGCTCTTTTTAATTTTAGAACGTGGTTTTTTGGGAGATATACAGTGGAGATTTTATACATGTACTACTGCTTTGCATGTGACAATTTTTGAATATTTTTTTTCTTCTACAAGGGAAAAGCAATTTTCAGAAGGAAAGGAAATCTATTGAGGCATCGTCTTTAACTGGCAGTAATTACTGGCGGCCAATTGGCCGTATTTTGATCGATAAATCAAGTGACCAGTATTTTTCTCGCCCGCCTTTTTATTTTTAGTATAGATATTTTAATTTTTTACTTCAGACAAGTCACTAAAATTAAAATTTTACGAAAACCAATTCTTATTTCTAACAGAATCTTTTCGCATCAGGCGATAAATCACTATTTTAAAGATAGAAGCGAAAAATAAAATGCATAAGAAAGTCAACAGCGATTTATTTTTACTACTTTTGTTAGTTGCTCGTTTGGGACTTGAGCCCCACATTCGCATCATCAACCGCTGGAACCGAGAACCTGAGAGTCGTTCTGTTTTCCTTGGACCAACTTCTGCTTACACACAAATTAATGTTCACGTTCCATTTTCAAGTGGTAGATACCCTCATCCGAAAAGTATAGAGTTGAACGAACTGGATGAAGCAACGATTTTATTTAGTAGATTAAATTTATATGATTCATTAAGAAATGGCGGAAGCAACCTTATAGCTTGCATTGCTAACTCCCTAGATAGAGAAGGTGGCGATCAATACCATGAAAGTCATAATCCTGAAAGCCCAGGCAATGGATTCGTTGACCATGCCATCCAAGCGACTGGGAACACAGTGGTCAGCAATGGGAATACCAATGAAAGAGAAGGCACAATGCGATTGGAAACGGTGGAACTCAGCCCTGAGGTAAGCCATGTTTAGTTAAAATGTTTTGAAATAATTAAGGTAGAAGTAGAATTAGTAGAAGTCAATAAAAAATTTGACGTGAATGATTCTTAAGAGTATAAAATCTAAATCACAAAGCATAAAATCTTACATTCTTTTTATTTGGTTGGTCAGAAATAATTGCTGTTTTTCCAAGCAGATAGTTAAATTATATTTTTCAAATAATTTTTGTCTACCTTATGATTATTTTCATTTGATACTGCTTATCTGATGTTTTAACCTTACTTTTGGTTCTAGTTATACGTAACATTTTATAAACCCTTTTTGAATCATGGATTTCGTCTTGAAGAGAAAAAAAAAGATAAAAGATTCTTATTTTTCGGGGAAGAAGAACGCTGTTGATGATCACAAAGATGAAATTTTTGTTGGTGGTATTAATATAATCCACTTGTTAGAGCTTTAAAGCATTTTTACTTTTTCGATATCCATGTGATTTGACGTAGACTGACGCATAGATAACCTGCAAGTTCAATTACTACTACTGTGAAGATGGCTTTCGTTTCCCTTCTAATAGAACGAGGATATTCGTCCAAATTGTTGTTCTTTCAAAACGAGGAATTTCTTTAATATAGGCCTTATATTAAAGTTAAGAATTCTCTTTTGTTCTTATCGATAATTTAATCTTTAATCCAAACTCAATAGTTTTCAACTGTTGGTTGAATTTAAATTTAGTTCTTAAACAATTCACTGCTTAAATTTATGCTTAGCGATGATTAACTAATACAGGTAAAATTAAACCTATAATAATAAAATTTAAACGGATGATAAATAAATGGAAAATAAGGAGTAAAGCAGGAAAATTTTGCTTCCCCCCGAGTAAAAAGAAAGTTGTTTTTACCCATCAAAATAATAAAAATCACACTTTTAATATATTATAGGGATGCAATCTGTAAAACTGTACCATAATTTTCAGTTTAATGTAAGTTTTAATCTTTATTTCAAGCATCGTTTATTTAACAGACCGAAAAGGAAAAAGAAAGTATTTAAAATCAAGTTTCAATAGATATTTGGCTGTTTCTATTCTCAAAATGATTTAATTTCTTCTTAAAAGTACGATCATTTTTCAGTGTGTGCACCAATTGTTTTAGAGTATTAGATGAGTTACGTTTAATTGTATTGCTGCAATCTCAGAATGATTGCTGTCTTTTAAATATTTTAGATACATTATTTTGAATGAATATTTTTAAATAATAGAGTATTAATCAAACGCTACCGACTTAAAATTGTATGATTTTAATGAATCCTAAGTTTCAAGGAAGTGGTAACGTATTATATCAATGAATCAAATTATCATTTATAAGCGCATTCAATGCCCTAAAATTTCTACCAGGCCTGCAGTTTTGCAGTTAGTAATTACGATTTAATGATGTATATTTAAAATTTAATAATTCATTTATTTACAATGAAGGGTTAAAAACAAAATTGCTGTAATTTTTGCAAAATTATAGTGAACATCACTCAGATGTTGATTTAGACTTGGATTCTTTATGACAGAATCCTTAAGGGCACCCATATGAGTATATCGCTCATATCATTTCCTCTTTAAAAGGCACCATATAGTCGCAGTAATCTTGAGAATATACTTCCCTCGATTATTTCAATATTTTTAGTCTTTAAAATTTTATTAAAATTAATGTTTCAGAAGGTGTTTGCAAAGTCGTGAAACAAAAAATCATTTTAATTTCAGTTTAAAACAAACCTTCACTTAGCAATTTATAGTTTGTTGGGCATGTGAAGGCTACATATGTAGAATTTTCCTTGAAACAGTTTAATTCAAATCATTCAGTAGCAGTGCTTAGATTAATTATAAAAAACGAGAAATTTTAAGAAAGCATGCAAGTTGAATATTATGAAAGTATTTTCTAAAATACATCTGGAGAAATGTGACTTATTATTGTGAACTTTTCAAATGATGGGTCGAGTCTTGGTCGTTTTTTGTCAAAGCATGTTTTACAAAACATGATCATCCATCTGCACCAAAATCCTATTTATTGTAAGAATCTTTATAATGCCGCTGGTGTAAACATATAAGCATATTTGAACTAATTTTTCACTGGTTAATAATGCTTCATTAATTTCCCATTTTTGAAGTAACAAGTGGTTGAAATATTTAATATATATATATATATTGCTGCTGGTGAAAAAGCACTGAAAAAAAAAAGACCTAAGAAGCGTACACTCTTAAATGATGTATCCTTTCTGAATGACATTTGTAGCTGACTTGACTACGCTTCTGTCAAAATTTCTTTGCATTATGGATGATTTACTGTTTGTTCTATCAAAAGTTAGCAAATGTAAAAGATAAAATGTTCTTATAAAAATAAATATGACTATAATCATATTTATTATTAATCCACACATTAAATTTTATGAGAAAATCGGATTTCACCGTCGAATGGTTTCCATGTCAAAATCAGTGGAATCCTTCTAGCATAAAATTATTTTGACGCTATAATATCACCTTTTATCTCTACACTATTGTATGTAACATTTCCAAAACCGGGAAAGCATCATCCTTGATTCATTGCTGACTCGAACCAATCCCCTTATATTTTTATTTGAACAAAATATATTCGAATTAATAGCAGCATAGAGATGTTGTTTTCTAAAGCATTTCTTTTCATTCACCAATATCTATCGTTTGTGTTATGTTCATTCTTTTCTTTCTTTTTTTTTAAAAAAAAAAATAGGCTGACAAATGAATAAGTATAATTGTTATTCATTGGTTAAAAAATTCAATTGTCATATTTTATTAGTAAAGTATTCATTTTAGCGAAAATATTTTGATAAACTTTTCCAAAAGGTTGGTGCACGTGGCAAGTTTCTGAAACAACTTTTTAATAATGAATACAATATTTACTGCAACAGCTTTTCTTGGCCCAAGCGCCTGGCAAAACCTACTGTTTCTTGCTGAGTTTCAGGTAATGAATGACGTCAATGAAAGTTCTTCATAGCTCTTAGCGTCTGATTCATTCACCGTATCACCACCCCATGTGTTTCAGTCCCTTTTTATTGACTGCTACACGAACTCGCTGGCTTCTTGCTTTCTGCCTTTTCGGTATTTTATTTATAATGCAATTTTGAAGCATAGCTTACAGAGGAAAAAAAATTAACTGTTATCTATAATGCTCTAGTTTTGAAATGAATAAATAAAACACAATAAAGATGCACGCCTTCGTGAACGTTTGAAATTTTAATAAAATATTCTAAATGTGAAAAGAATTTGAGGCAGCCGAGTGTTCGAAATGCTCTTAAAACTATAGTATAAATCCCCTCTTCGGTTGTAGCAGATGATTGTTCTAGTTTGATAATTAACTTAAAAATGCGTTTTTATAACCAAAATGAAATGCACAAAGGAAAAAAGTAAGAATTACATTTTAAAAGTCGTATTTAATTATGAGTTCGGGTTAATGAAAGCATTTCAAGTTTAAAAGAATGATGAGACTTGTTCAAAAATTTTCGATTAAATTACAAATAGAAAAGATATTGGTCAAGATTACTTGAAAAGTAAAATGTTAGGCCGGGGCCTCCGAGATAGATAAGGCCTGCTGGCTGTTGAAATGAGTCATCACTGTTGGGCGGATGCTTGGAGAAGGACGGAGATTAGCATAACGCGTAACTTGTGATGTTAAGCACTCTCGTCAATTTTCTAAATTATCAAATAATTGCATAGTTACTAATTAAAATAATATTACTTCGAATTTAAAAAATTGACTTTTAAATAATTACAATAGCAGTTTGAGAATTTCCGCTATTGAACATCACATTTTCTAGACAACTTTCATTATTTAAAAAAAAAAAAAAAAAAACATTTACCGAATTATTAAATAGGTGAATAATTGCTAATTTACGAATTAGTTAATATTTGTGTAAAATAGATGTATGCATTAATTTTTCTTTTAAATAGAAACTTATTAATTATCGTGACTTTTATTTTTTAAAAGAGAAGCTAATCAGCAGTAAAAAATTTACATAGACAATAAAATTTCTGTAAAACGAAACAAACAAAAAAGACATAAGTAACATAATGAGATGAGTCATTCATTTTTTTTATGTGCTACATAAATATTGAATTTCATTTTTTTTTTTTTTTTTTTTTTTTTTTTTTTTTTTTTTTAGAATTGTTCTTTAAAAAATATAGCATATCTACAAGCAGTATTTGTATAAAAAATAATATAGTTAAGTTTATAACTATGAAAGAGTTAAGAAATTATAAACTTTGAACTAGATGAAGACGCATATAATGGACATTTATTTCAACATAATCAATAGCAAGAAAAAAAAAACAATACAATTATTCAGATCTTATACAAATATTATTAAAATGCAATTAAAAAAACAATAATTACTTTTATATATTGTATAAAAAATATAATTATTTAGAACGCACATATACAATATAGAAATAAACTTTAACACTTTAAATATGATTTATAACAAAATAAAAATGACAACTAAAATTGTGATATTTTTAAGAAATTATAAAATATGAACCAGATGAAGACATGCATTAATAAACATTTATTTATTTCTCCATAACCATTAACAAGAAAAAAACAATACAATTATTCAGAACTCATACATATACAAAGAAGAAATACTATTATAATGCGATTAAGAAACAATAATTATTTTTATACACTATTTAAATCACTATATATAAATTAATTATAAAAATAATTTTCACTTTATTCCTTCAAAACTTTTTTTCTTCCCTTTCTATACTTCTATTATAACAAGTATTTCCCACCCTTCCAAATGATCAATTTTATTTGCTAGATTGTTTATTTATCTGTTGAAGAATTTGTAGAAAAAGTTCCTAGTTTTCTTTTATTCTTAGAAGTTGCTTTGTTATTGGATTTACCTTTCACTTCATCATTTTTCACTTTACAATAATTACTTAATAAACTGTTTGTTGCTGACCTCAGAATTACAGCAAGCAAAAGTAATATTTCATGCCCATCTGAAGAAAGAAACATATTTTTAGTTATTAAAATATTTTCTACAAGATAAATGACCAAATTTTGTTGATTAGGAACTTCAATAAATTTTCATATTTTTCACAAATTTTTGAATAACAATATATGTGTGGATAACAGCATTAAATACTATTGTACTAGGATATAATATCCCACCCTTATCTTTTACATCTATTTGTTTAAAATTAGGAGGAATAGAATTTTCATCTGTTGTCAATTTTTGGCGGCAATGTAAACACTTAGTTTTTTTAAGCAGCACGAGAACAGTAACCAACTAAATATGCTATTATGGGCAAGGTATCTATTATATTTAGCGATAGATTCAATTATGTTAATTCTGACATTCAGTGAATCTGATAATCTTTCACAGAGAACCTTTTCATAAAAATCAAGTATATTAAATATTTGATTTACATTATTAACAGGCATTGGAAATTGGTATTGCTCATGCTTCAAAATCCTTTCTCCCGTAAAAGTTGCATTTAAAAATACTTACAAATAAATACTTACAGCATACATACAAATACTTACAGCGTAAGTTATGGAAGGAATGCCATCTTTAACATATAGGTGGATGAATAACACAGTTTCATTCTTTTCAATAAAAGTCCAAAAAGAAGAAAGGGTATGGTCTTTCACACATTTTTTTAATTCATCAAAATTAATGAATGCAGTCTTGTTGTCATAGTTCTGCTTGGAATTCAAGCTTTCAATTATGGAACGTTCAATATGGAGTTGTTCTAATCTTTGTCCCTTTTTTGATGGACTCTCAAATTGAGGATGTTGATGACAACAAATATGTTGAGCAGCCTGGAATAATACTTGGCACAGCATTTTCATTTAGTTTGGGCTTCTTCAGATGTGCAGATAATTTTTCCTCGGTGCTTCCATTATAGAAACTAGTTCTATAAAGCGCTTTGCCATCTTTAAAATGTCTTTCACATACCTAAAAAATAAAGATGGGAAAAAAAATCTCTATAATGTAGAATAACTTTTCATATTTATAAACCTACAAATCAAAATAATTTTTTACTGAGTTCTAAAAATATTAATTCAATTAACTATTGCTTAAATATCAGTTATTTTCATGCTTTATTTTTTAAAGAAATAAATCAACCTATTCTAAATCTATTTAAACTAATTAATAGCTTATGTTTTATATTAACAAAATAATGAAACTAGAATTCAACTAAAATTAATGTATCTTAAAAATCATGCAAAATAAAATAATAAAATTTCTTTGTTTATAGATATTCAGAGTGATATTAATTCACATTGTATTTTTAAATATAAAACTTTGTCATGATTAAAAAAACTTAAGAAATAAGGGATGAAACTTTAAAAATTTTATGTAGCTAAATAATCAAAAGATAATCGTTAGATTCAGATATGAAAATTTTTAAAAAGAGCTTATTTAGGTAGAATTTTCATTCCAAAATTATGAATAAATTAATAACAATCGAATAATTATGAACCTTGACAGGACTTTCATAAATAAACAAAAGATAGTCTAAAAAATCGATTTGATTTTTGACACTAATAAATAAAGAATTTGTATAAATAGAGAGCAGCTATTTATTCTTATTTCATTACGTTCAATCTTAATCAAAACTACAGAACAAATAATATGGAAAAAATAAATCTCAGTCGTAATTTGTTGTTAAAACAGAACGTGACGAACAAATAGGCTTAACAATAACAGATTCAATCATACTTTGTGTATTGAGGATAATAAAAGTACACTTACCTTCAATAATTTCTATCCCAAACTTGCTTTTGCATCTCATTCATTTCAATATCACACCATCTTGGATGAAGAAATAAGTATAAAAATGAGGGGAAAAAATAGTTTATGTACGCCAGTCGACGTTTTTATCGCATAGAAAACGTGCAGACTGAAGATTGTAAACTGGCTTCTCCATCGCCCTTTAATGATGACTCATGCAGAAGCGAGAGACAGGGCCGTATCTCTCTTAGGCCACGGTTAGGCTTGCATGTTAATGGTGCCCCTGTTTGAGCAACGCCGGGTTATTCAATGAAATATAAAGTTTAAGAGCTCTTTTAGCAACATTTTTTTCCCAAAGTCATTATTTTTAATTTAAAAATTGTCGGATAGTAGTAATAATAAATAAATAAATAAATTTAAAAAACAACAATGGATGTGTGGTGTCTTGAAAAGATATCTTCTCTGGAGTCTATTCTTTGTTACAATGGGTGAAAATGTAATTGCCTTAAATTGTTACGATACTTGATTTGAATTTAAATAATGATAAATCATTTAGAGCATTTTATATTGTATAAAATTATTTTCATTTTCAATTTCGGATAATTTTATAACTACTTTCTAATGCTCTCATTTTGCTACCCGATTTGCGTCTGAAATACCTTATAATTTAAAACCTTGAACTCACAAAACTTATGAATAGAGTTGCTTGTTTGTAATATTTTTCTGAAATTTAATCTATTTATCATTTTAATTAAATGTACTTTTTGATATCCAAATCATGCCTAGCAGCAAATAATCGAGGGATTAAATAATGCGCTTTATTGATAAATAGTCATCTACTACTCTTTGATGACGGTTAGTTTTCACACTAGCTTCTACAAACAAAGTGAAATCGCGTAAATGATTATATTCTCTATTCCAAGATAAGACTTTTAGATTACAGTAATTGTTGTCCTTCAGGCGTAATTTTTTATTTATCAAAACTTAACAAAGATACTTTAAAGTTCAGCACGTTTCGATATCGCGTGCACTTGATACCAACTCTCACCTTTTTGATAAGTTTATGTTCTAGCTATCATATGAGAATTTAATCATTTCTGCATCAACTCTTTTAGCTCCAAATTATTCTTTTAATTGACAGAATAATTTTATGCCAATCACTCTCCTGCTTCAAATTTTCGAACTAGTAATGTTCATTAATTGATTTTTCAATATTGTTTCTCGTTTAAAAAAAATCAAAATATTCTGTTACGTAAAATAACATTGAACATCTATAGATAAACATCGAAAACTTCTTTACATGGGATTTAAACTACTTCCTGACTAGAATTTTATGATTGTGTCTCAGCTGTTTTGTTTTTTCAGTTGTTTTGTTTGACTTCTGGACGATATGATTTTAACTATCCTCCAACTGTACTGTTTGGCATTCTTGTTGTTATATCTTAATTATCTAAGCCAACGTTTCTCAACCTTTCATTATTCGCGACACAGTTTTTAATCATAATTTTCATCATGCCCTTTCCCCCGCTTAAAATAAAATGTATACGAGATTAATGTATATCGAGTATTTTGAATTTGTTTTTAAATTATTTTAACTAGCTGCCAAAACAAGAGTAAAAGCGTGCCAACGTTGTCTAGAAACTTCATCTGACATTTCGTCAAGCGGCCGGTGAACAGATGAAACAAATGAAAGCTGAGAAAATTTAAATATTATATTTGAAATGAAAGCCAAACAGGGAGATAACGTTAAAAGAATATAAAAAATGAAAAATTCGTTTATGAAAATTCGTTTCCGTTCCTAGGCGGGGTTAGCTAAATTTAGAAACTGGGGATACATTTTTTCGAATAATAAAAGTAGTAAAACAGAAGCATGACTAAACAAAAGAGAAAAAAATAAGTAATGTTTGTTGAAAAGAATCCACACGACCTATGCCGTCTCGAGTATGCGTCGAGTAGCCGTCTCGAGCATCAAATGTTTTTTCATAGGAAGAAGGAAAATGTTCAATAACGCAAGTTTCAATTCCAGCCAGTCTCATTGTATGCACTACTCTGACATATAAAGGAATTATATGTAATCGTGTCGCGTGTTTTTTTTTTTTTCACTTTGCCTTGCGAATAACTTAGAATATTTTCATATATGATGTGTAAATTATGATTTGTCTTTAGCAGCCGTCAGCGTCGTGTATTAATTATGAAAAAGATTTAAATATATTATATTTATTGGTATCGCGTTAACACGATTATCCGGTATCTTGTTTTCTTTTGTGTTTAACTGCTGAATAAATTGCAGACTAAGTCACCTGAAAACTAAAACTGAGTACACCATCTCCAGTATGTATCAAACACAACCAAAAGCTACCCGCGTTTTAGTTATGCTCCCCGTCCCCACCATTGATATTATAGTTTAGTTATATTAACGTCCTGTTGTAAAAGAACGCTAGGGCTATTTTGGGACCAACCTCGTAATTTTGAACCACGGTCAGGTGACGAGGACGACACCTGAACTGGCACCCCCTTCTCCACACCAGCGGAAGGGCGTTTGGCCTGACAGATTTAACGTACAAGAGACCTCCTCACACGACGGTTCTTCGGTGGAATCGAGTCTCGAACCTGAAACCCTCCGGTTTCCAAGCCGAGACCTTACCACCAGGCCAAAGCGGCCACCATTGAAATTATAAAAGTAAAGAAGAAGAATAAAATGGGTATTTCTTATATTTCTCAAACGTAAGGCCAACTTAATTTGATGTATCAATAGGAGTGAAAGTAAGGAATTCCATCATCAATACCTTGCACATTTACTGGAGAATTTCTTCTGATGTTTTTGTTTATTTATTTTTTATTTGCTCCACTAACATTTCCCCTCTCTTCTGCCCCTTTTTATATTAAAATAAAAATTCGTGACTCATATTTCATCAGAAAATGCTATAATGACCAGTAATTTGAAATATACATTTTTAAATGAAGCACTTACTAGTACATTGTGCGTAGCGTCATGAAAGGTGCTTAATTTTCTTGAGAAGTGCAAGGAAAACTCTTCGAGGGTTGCACTTTCTGATGAACAGGGAAAATTTTCTAATTAGAAATTCGCCTGACAGTCTGAATTTCTAAAGATGGAGCGCAAATGTTTCTGACGGAATAAAGAGTATTTGTGATATGTCGTTTAATTTGACGATATCGGAATTTCATTCTGTTGAATATTCTTTGTGATCATTTTTCAAATAGATGAAGCTATTCTTCGTAATGAATAAATCCTGGAAGTTTATTTTCTATGGATTCATTGTAGATTATATCGGATATTTTTGTCCAAGGAATATAAAATTCATTTACACAACAATTACTTTTTATACTTGCTTTTTTGGGCACCTAGGATTGGCGTGATTCGGTTCTTGTTTAGCTGATGGTCATCCTTCGAAAAAAATGTTTCCGTCTTATATTGAAAATTGAAACAAATAAATATATTCTTAATAAATTAAATCCAATCAAGCTACAATTTTTCTAATAATTTAGTAAAGCTTTAAAAAAGAAATCCGATAAGTCTTGTTAAAGATCTATGAAGTATTAGGGTATGAGCTGCAATTTCTGAAGATATTCTAAGAAGCATGAATCGTGTTTTTAAATTCTAATTTCATAGAATTCACAAAAATTGGAAAAAGGAAATGTAATTAGTCGACGAATTTGGGAAATATACTAATTGCTGCATAGTTTAAGTGTCCCATCTAGTTTTAAAAGCACTAGTTCGTTGAATTCTTAAAATTTCTGTATTTGGGATTGCATTTTATTATTGTCCAGATATATTTATTAAACGGCACTAGAATAAATATTGCCATTTTCATAAGAAAATTTTTAATTAAAGATTGCTTTCGATTTATTACCGCTGTTCTTAAGAAGAATGGGTTGAAAAAATTAGAGTCGGAGTAATAAATTCGTAATAATTTCGCAACTATTAGGATTGACATTAACTGATCAAATTCACTTTAGTTAAAATAGAATTCGCGACTTAAGACTCTTTCTTCCAACCGACTCTTTTTTTTAGTTTTTTTAGAATAAATTGTTCAGGTGTTTTTCAAGACTAATTACCTCTTCCCTTCCAAGTAAGTCAGTGTCATTGTGCCAGCTGAAAGATGTTGCAATTCGTTTTTATTAACTCCTCGAGACTTGTCTCAGAAATCTGCTGCGGTTCAATTCCCAGCCTGTTGTATATCCAGAGCACATTGAAAATCATGATTAGAGATGCTGGATTCTTTTTCACTGTCTATAAATTAGATATTAGCTATTGTGAATCGAATAAATTTGAAGATATACTGACAAATGTTTTCGTTCTCATTTATTTTGCAATGTTTTTTTTTCAGCCAGTTAAACTTCATTTTTCAAAGTGCTGTTTTAATATTATTGGCCAATATTCCTTTTAATGCTTACGTACTTGTAAGGATTTGCGTCGATCTCATAGGTTTTGTCGATTTTTTTTTTCTTTCCTTTGCACAAATAGTGATGACTGTTGTACAACGAAAAGGTTTTCAAGCAAATTCTTAAATTTTTTTATACCTTTTTAATTCAAAATCATACATCCCGAAAATTCCATCAGAAACCGTTATTATTGAAGTAAGTTTTAGATTTCAAATGTTGTTATTATTTAATTGAAAATTTTTCACATTCCCGTTATGGTAAACTTTGTAGAATTTAATCATATTTGTTTGTGGTAAAGGAAGTATGAATTCTAGAATGGCTGTATCTATTCTATTCTAATGTCAGAATTCTTTATTCTCTCTCTCTCACACACACACAAACCTTAAACTGGTATGTAGTGAGGTACCATTCGACTGTCCTCCTGTTCCCTGAAAGAATGCTCATAATGTTATTCATAAAAAATATGGTTATGCAATTTTTTTGTACGACTACAACTTAGTTTTGAATTTTGAAAGGGATAAGTTTTTTTGTTATAGAATTATATATATTTAACAATGTGTTAAATGAATTAAAAATATTATGTTTCTCATATATCAAGTTATATGCATAATTAAAGTACTATTTTCGTGAATGAAACTTTAAAAAATCGGGTAAAATATTATAAACGCTTATTGTGATAAAGAGGCTCCTGCGTGTTTTTGACTCCTTTTTTTCATAAGAAGTCCGCGGTTTTTTTTTTTCCCAGTGTTACTACAAGAAATTCAAAACAGATTTTATGCATTGTCTTTGCATTTCATTCAGTGGAATGCGTGTTAGGAAATTCATCTACTTAATCTAAGTTATCAAAATGTTGATGATATTCTCAAAAATTTTGTTCAGCTAATCTTTTATCCTAAATAATCTTTATCCCATTTAGCTAAACGGGTCTGCTGCCTTTATACCATGACTTTTATCTTATTCTTATTAATTACCATTAGATTCTGACTTTTCCTCATTTCAAAAGCAGAATTTTCTCTTTTTTGGTTGTAATGAACCGTTCATTGGTTTGAGCTACATTTACCATATACTACTTATCCATTTCTACCATATGTAAAAAATGTTTAAACTAAAGTACTGTTAGAAATGGCTGGAGAGCAGCATTTTTTCCCCAAAACTATGTAGCGTGGAATCAAATATTTTATTGTAGTTATTCATCGAGAGTAAGGTGGAAGTGGTTAAGCTACTAAATCACGGTTTTTACGCTATCAACCTTTGTTTTATTTCCAATCATAGAAACATTTTCCAATCCAATCATATTCAAATTATAGAAATATCTTAAAAGTATTAGTGCTGTCGTGCAAGTCAGTATTCTCATTATTATTTTTTAACGAATTATTAGGTGAAGACTTGCACTCTAAATATTTAAACAATTGAAAAACTAATCTAAAAGAATACTTGTTTCTGAGATGTATGGCGATCTCTGATACATGATGCTAATTAATGCTTTATAAGTAATAGAACCTGAGAAAATACTGTATGAGGGTTTTTTTTCTCAAAAAAAAAAAAAAAAAAAAAAAAAACGTTTTAATTACAATAGAGATGTAACTGATAGAGACCACTTTCTAATTTCGTTAAGCAAAAACAAATTATCTGAATAATGGTAGTACATACAATTTAGGACACTATTTTTCTGCTCTTCGAATCACAAGTTGAACAGTAAGCTTATTGAATGGAGATCCAAAAAAAACTGCTGTTTTCGAACGGAATGTCGATGAACGTAAGTAAATTAGGTATTGATGAAATTAGATTTGAGTAAATGCCTGACTAGCTCATGACTTATCCTTCTCAGTCTTTGACTACTGGCATCGAACAGTTTGTAATACTCATATCTTTTTTTTTTTTTCTTTTCAAAATTGTAGACGATATTTTCATGGCAAAATAATGTATAGGATAAATTTCTTTCTCTAATATTTCAAATTTTTCTCGCAAAAAAGATATTTCAAAGTAGTAGAGATTGAAACGTATTTTTACAAAATTACGCGATAGTGTTTTAAATAACGTTCGTTGCGCATA
This sequence comes from Argiope trifasciata, assembly GCA_026543055.1. Taxonomy (NCBI): domain Eukaryota; kingdom Metazoa; phylum Arthropoda; class Arachnida; order Araneae; family Araneidae; genus Argiope; species Argiope trifasciata. Next base: position 2,837,247 of record JAPMOQ010020853.1, on the reverse strand, counting down.
TGATGCAGAAAGATGTCATCATTCCTTTCGTTTTGGACAGATTCAAATCCCCTAAGCGCTTCTAAATGTAGCAGTTGACCCGAACATATATACACATGTGAAAAAAAATCCCAACACCTAGAAAAAATTACTGTACAGTAAGGAAATTTTAGGAATACATTTGTCTAGGTAACATATTTAATTGATTAAAGTTTCAAAATCACAGGTAGAGCCATTGGCGAGAAGAGCCATTTCAAATGTGAAATGCTGGTACATTAGTAACCGGTGTAACCGCCAGAATTTTGAATGCAAACGTGCATGCATTGTGTCGTACAGGTGTCGGATATTAGTTTGTGGGATGGAGTTCCATGCCTGTTGCACTTGGAAGGTCAATGCAGGGACGGTTAATACTGGTTGTGGATGACACTGGAGTTGTCGTCCAATGATGTCCCATACGTGCTCGATTGGAGAAAGATCTGGTGATCTAGCTGGCCAAGGCAACATGTCGACTCTCTTTAGAGCATGTTGGGTTACAACAGCGGTATGAGGGCGAGCGTTATCCTGTTGGAAATCACCCCCTTGAATGCTGTTCATGAATGGCTGCACAACAGGTTGTATCACTAGACTGACGTACAAATTTGCAGTCAGGGTGCGTGGGATAACCACGAGAGTGCTCCTGCTGTCATACGAAATTGTTCCCCAAATCATAACTCCAGGAGTACGTCCTGTGTGTCTAGGCCGCAGACATCTCACTAGCAGACGTTCACCTGGCCTCCTTCTAACCAACAAACGGCTATCACTGCGACCAAGGCAGAATCGGCTTTCATCAGAAAACACAACAGATCTCCACTCCGTCCTCTAGTGAGCTCTAGCTTGACACCACTCATGTCGCAAACGGCAGTGGTTTGTAGTCAGTGGAATGCACTGTACAGGGCATCTGGCTCGGAGCTGTCCTTGAAGTAGCCGATTTGTAACAGTTCGTTGTGTCACTGTGGTGACAACTGCAGCTCGAATTTCAGCTGCAGACGCAGTACGATTAGCCACAGCCATACGCCGAATACGACGGTCTTCCTTTGACCACTGCCGCCAATACTCATGCACAGTGGATACATTCCTGCCAAGTCTTTCAGCAATATCGTGGAAAGAAAACCCACCTTCTCGTAGCCCTACAACACGACTTAGTTCAAACTCAGTGAGCTGTTGATAATGGCTTCTTCCTCTTCTCAGAGGCATCCTTGACTAACATTAACCCACTACGTCAAATCTCAGCTGTAAATAACGATCACGAACCTTACAGCGCTTATTTAAAGCAAACCTCATTGGCATGTTCATAGTGTCGCTACTAGCGCCACACTTACGCGTGTAGCTCGAAATTTGAATCGACGTCATCTTTCAGATGTATGAACACGCCTACCAAATTTCGTTTATCTAGCACAGCTCCTTCCTAGTGTTGGGATTTTTTTTTCCATCAGTGTGTATTCGCCCCTTTGTTTTAAATATGGTAATTTCAAACAAATTTGTTCATGTAGTAGTGCAATTATTTCTTGTTGTCTAATTCTTTTGACGCGATATGTATATTCAATGTGAATGCTTTTGTTAAATTACGCCTACAAAGTCAAAACACAGGGTTTTTTGTTTTTGTTTTAATTTTTAATGAATTTCATTTACAAATTAATACAATTTGTGTACATTTTAAAGGAATAAAAAGAAGTGACGAACATCTTTCTTTTATCATTTCAATTTTGGATAATAATCTAATGTAATCGTTTCCTAATCTAAGCTCTGCAAACTGTCTTCTGCGTAAATTTTACAGTGTTTCAAGTGACTCTGAAAGGATAAGAGAAAACAGACTCATAAATTTCTATCTTTTTTGTATGGTGGCGCCATCTTCGTACTTTCTGAACAAGCGTTTTATCAAACAGATCCTCATAATCTCAGATAAAAATTGAACTTAGCCCTGTTTTCTCTTTCTCCCTATTAAACCTCTTGTTTTGGCTTGGAAAAAAAAAAGAATCGAGTATAGAAGTGTCCGTGTTTTTTTTTATTGCAACCCATTTCATCATTTCTTGATTAAAACGCGATAAAGAGGAAACAAACATATTATATTAATACAAGTTTAAATTTTCTTTACAATTTATACGCACTTTCTGTTGTTTTGTTTTATAAACTTAGTTAAACTTTAAGATGTATGTTAAAAGCAATTGCGTGGAAGTTATGTCTGGCTGTCCTGTACAGGTAAAATGATAGAGTTATCTAGAAAAGAATTTTTGCGTTATTATTAACATAAATATATTCCGAATGATTCAAACTAATTAGCAAAAAAGAAAAAAAGGAAGAACTTTGAATAGCGATTTTATGTCTTTATATCGTGTCTGAATTACTATTTGTTTCTTATTTTCAGGATATGGATCTTATTGAAATTCTTTGGAAGCAAGATATTGATCTTGGTGTTTCTAGGGATGCTTATGAATATGACTCACGTCAGTCTTTGGAAGTAGAAAAACTCAAAAGTGTTGAGATTACAAAAGAGCAGGTATGTCAAAGTATTATATTTTAAAATGAAATGATTTCTGAAGTGGTTGCTTAAATAATTCTTAAGGGCAATGAAAATTGCATTTTTAATGGAAGATAACATATCATTATAGCATTAAGAATGTATTATGCATATATATTATAAATCTTCATTAAAAGTAACTTAAAATCTTCATGTAATCTGCAAAATTAGAAATATTTTTACATCGGATGTAATTTTGTATTTTGTACACTATTGAATTACCTATTAGAATATTGTAAATTATATTGCTGTTATGATATGTTTAAATAATATTTGACTTATGTCATTTTAATGCCACAAGTTTATACCTCGTTTCATTATCATTATTTCTAATAATCAATCCACCTTTGTTCTGTGGTTTTTTAAACAAAACTTTTTCATATTCTGACTTTCTTATAATAAATGTTACTGTTTTGACTATAAAAAAACCATCTTTTTATTTTCAATGTAATTTTTAGCTGGTATATGTAGAATACTTCTCCCTCAATCCCAACTTTTTTATTTTATTTCCTGGCATTTTGACAAAAGAAATATTTGTAAAATATATTTGTATAATTAGAAAATACATGAGATATTCATATTTCTTTAGTTCTCATTACCATTAATTTTGATTTTTTTCAAAAAAATTACTGTTACTAAATACATTAAGAATAATTAATGTGTATAATGTTTATGTGCAATGCCCTTTTTTTTTCATTGCATTAATTTTTGATTTTCGTTTTGTTTTTGTTTTGTGTCAAATTCTTCTATCTTTAGATTTTACAAATGTTTTTGGAACTTTTGTGAAATCTGTCCTTTATATATACCATTAAATTTTTGGCATTATGGTAACATAATGCTATTTATATTACCATAAGAAATATATTAATGTTTGCTTTATCTTTATTTTAACTTATTTGAGTGCAGGCTATTAGACAAAATACAATGCATACTTATGTCTATATTATCTGGTAGAATTTTTAATTCCGTACCATCACTTCTATTCGTTTTATATATTTATTTATTGATGCAAAATGTTTTTTATTCTTTATAATAGTTGAAAAAAGGATTAAAGTATACATTTGGTTTTGAAATTTTAAAAGTATATTACTGCCTTTGCTTGAAATATAGTTGTGTATATGTTTATGAAATATATATTATTATGATGATGATTCTTATTCAAAATATATGAAATGTTATATAAAATGATTATTCATTTCCTATTCCTGTTCTGTATGTTTTAGATTAATTCATCCCTTGTGACAATGAAAATAAATTTTAGTGTTTGATTATTCAAATACCAATTACGATGAAATTGTTTTATTTTGTGTATGATGAGGATTGTATTAACATATAGTAACCAAGAATAGATAAATAAATAAATAAAAACTTAAGTGGCTTCTGTGTTTTGAAGATTTTAGTAATGCTATTTTTAACTGTTCTTACATTTATTATTTAAAATTTTATAGTTGGTGAGTAAGATAGTGCTTTGTGAAAACTTTTTTTGAAATTTAGTATTAATTGAATCAGTTTCAGTATTACAAGTAGTCTTATCTAACTGCTTGTATTTTGTACATTTTTTATACTATTTTAATTAAAATTAAAGAACGTACTTGTTATTGAACAAAAACGTTAAATAAATCTTGGTGTGGTTTTGTTTAGTTTTGCAATTTCCAAAGTTGGAGGAACAAAAAAATATGTATGACTGCATGGCATGGTTTCATATAGAATATAGTTTTATTATGCAAATTAGTTGTTATTAGTTCAGTGGGATAAAATATTAACACATCTCATAAAATAATTGATACAAATATTTGCATACTTATGAATTTATTAAATATAAACATGTAACATATTTTATTTCTTAGAAAACAACTAATTTTTTGTGGATTTATATTACTGTCTGATGCAGTATGTTGCTTTTTTCAGTATTTAATTTCAGTATGTATGAAAAATATGGATTGTACATTTGTTAATTCTTATACTAAAAACGTAAAGGTTGTACTTTAGTTCAAAGCTTATTATTATATGCTGATATTTTAATTACCGATAGATAACAAAGGCAATTACATGTATATGCACTAAAAACTTTTGTATTGAATGTTTTAGGATCTCTACAATCAGCCAGAGCCTGAAACATGCGAAGAGGCCTCCCCTGTCCCAGATCTTCTTGCTGGTCTCAATTACACTATTGATTCAGAAACAGGTAAGGTACTATTATTAGTTGTTTGAATCTACTCTTGCAGTGCTCGTGTATTTAAAAAAGTAAATGATGTAATCATATATTATAAAGAATGCTGAAACACCCTGACATGAATAGTATTTGTTGAAGAACAGTTAAGCACATTCCTTTACTATGTAAATAACTTTTTTACATTTAAAACATGTTATTATTTTATCTTTGAAATCACAGAATAATAAAATACTAAAAAAAAAAAATTCAAGATGTGCTAAAATTAAGTAATTTCAATAAAAATTGTGACTGAAAAGTAATATAGAAAATATTTTGAGAATCAAAACCATACAATACATTTAAATGTGTGTAACTTTTTTTAATATTTTTTATTCTCACTACATTTTGCCGATGGCTCATTACTTTTATTAATTTGAGATATCAATCGTATTTACAAAGGTGAGGTTTTCACAACAAGTGTGGTTTGTGGAGAAAGGCCATACAATTTTGTCATTTTTGATTTATCATAAAATAAATCATTCAGGGTCGGCATTCCTGCGATTACACCCTTGGTAAAGATACAAGTGTTTGTTTTCCTACATGGTATTTCATTTATTTTCTTAAAAGTGAATGTTAATACAAGCTTATACATCTTATGTTGTTTATTGCTGCAAGTTATGGGTAGCTATAAAATTTAAATTCCTTTCTTATTATTTGCAGAATTCTGTCACAATTACAAAAATATAGTACTTCCACTCATTTTCTTGCTAATTGTGATTCAAAAAAATTAATATTTTAATTCAGGAGGATAATTATGCCTCACCTAGAAATAAAAAGTGATGTATTTCTACAACTCTGTCCCTTCATAATTTTAAACCGGCAACTGATACTATCAAGTAAAATTCAATTAGAACTTTTGCCATAATAATATTGTTTTTTGTTTCGTTGTATTTTATCAGTGAAGTGATTTTTCAATTTTCGGACTACATTATATTTGAGTGTAGCTTTTTTTCCAATCATTTTCCTCCCTTCTTTTTAATACGTTTACTTCATTCTTTGATTTATTTTTTTTGCGCACTTTTGATTTTTTTAAAAAAAATAAGAATTCAACAACAATATATTCCACATATTTATGAACAAGTATTTTTATTGTTCGGGGATTAAAATTGTTGAGCTAAGGTTTATTGCTGCTTTTTAAAGAAAACTTGAATATGTTTTTAGCTATGCTAGCATTTTTATTATTATTTAGCTATTGTAACATAATTATGCTAACATTTTTTCCAGTTTTGTTTATATATGATAATTTGTATGTTTAGTCCTTTTAGAAATGCATATGCAATCATTCTTAAATAGACGGTTCCTTCTTTTAAAAATGCCCCTTTCTTCCTCATTATTTATAAGTAATTTCCCCTTCTTATTTCAATTTTTACAGGTTGTTCTATATTGAATAGGAACAATATCACACCTGTGAATGCTGTAACTAGTTTATTTTGGGAAATTTAACGTTAAAATTATAGTTATCCAAGTTTTTACTGCTGTATATATACACCTCAAGTGACGCGATAAATGTCTATGCGACATTCCAATTCCTACACACTCGTGGTAGAATATTCGCTACTAATAGGTCCAACTCGTCTTTTATCTGCTGCTTCAGTTGCTGCAAGTCCTGGGGAAGTAAAATCACCCCATACAAAAAAATGAATAAAAAATAAAATAAACGTAAAGGGATAGATTTTGGGATTTCGGCAGCCAAGAAAGCAATAGAGTATCCTTTAATGTAGCACACTAGTCCAGGGATGGATTAAACAATTGTGGAGATATTGAGTATGTTGTTTTGCCATTGTATGGTGCACCGTCTTGCTTCAGACTGGAGCCGCTTCCTCTGAGTGGATAAAAACGACAATATGTCATGTTCAAATTATCTGTTTACTAAACCATCCAACTCTGATTTATGTTGCAAATCCACACATAAATCTTTAGGTAATGGTTTGGTAATAATAATGGCAGTCAGCGCTTTTCTTAAATCTTTTTCCTGGCAATTTGATACTGGAAGAATTTTCACTGTTGTTCATGTTAAATTGAAGTTTCAGAATAAATTTGCTATAGCTGAATAAATCAGTTAAAGGCCTCTATGTTATTCATTTTGCCCCATACAATATGAATCACCCTCTGTATTGTTTTTTGTTGTTGTGTCATGACTAAATTTTGATTATCTTTCAGTTTCTATGATAGTTTGTCTTTGTAGGTGAATATGTTATTGAAGAATTCTCTGAACTTACCGACTGCCACAGTATTGATGACGAACTTCTTAAAAAAGATGCTAAATTGGTTGAAGCTGGTTTACCTGAAGAAAATGGTACTTTGGGTGCCTTATCTCATGATTCATATTTGCCTTTTGATGAAAACAATGAATTTTGCAATTTTACTGAAGTATTTTCTCCCACTCAACTGACACAGTTATTAAATGAAGATATTTCTGTTGATTCGGATTATTTATCACAAATCGAAGACCTGGAGAAAGAACTTGAGCAATTTGAGACTTTGACTGAATCAAGTGGAACTAGCCCAACGGTTAGTATTCTTAATTATTTTTTTTTTTTTTGCTTGCATATAATCAGAAAGAAGAGTTGTTGGCTTATCAAAATCTTTTTTTTTTTAATAATATTTAATATTATTTCAAATGAAACATCGGAAGCTAATTGCATAGCTGTCAGCCTGGCGTGATTCAAGTATTTTTATTGTGCTTCCATTGCAGCATTTTAAAGAGTTGGATACATTTTTGCAATTCAACCTTTCTACTTGTTTATATAATATTCATAAAAGCATTAAATAATTAAAACTCATTTCCTGAGTCAACAAAAATCAAATCGAAACTAATTATGTCGAAATAAAAATTTAATTTGTTCAACAAAAAGTTCGCAAACATGAAATCTAAATCAAATTAAACTTTTTTATGAAACAAATCTAAGTTAATATTATTAAGTAAATGAAACTAAAAACTGGAATCGAAACAAAAAATTATATCGGATTCGAACAAGTTTAAAATTTAAAAACCTATCATTGCATTTAGTGAGTGCAAATGTTGCTACAACTAAAATACAGATGAATCTAAATAAATTAACAATATAAGCTAAGTAAGAAGGAATATGACATGATCAAAATTACAATAAATAGAAAAAGAAACTGGCCGGAAGTCTTTTTCAAGGGTCACCCTCACAAGGGTTATTATATATCATTCAGAAACATCTCATGTGCAGAACATCTGCATCCCCATTTTTTTCTTTGTATAAATCTAGTCATTTATTCCTTTGGTTATGGATGTTGTACATAAATCCGTCAGTACTTTATATTTCGGTGCTTTCATATTAAACCGAAAAACAGAAAAAAATGAAGGTTATTTAAGAGAATTTATCCTATCCTTCTAGAGATTTATCCCTTCCTGAGTGTTACAGTTTTCCTTTATCCAAATTTTCTTCTTCTCAGCCATGCATATTTGTATTCGAATTTTTTTCTTTTTTTTTCTTAAAATATTTAACTAACGATGGGGATTTATATACGATCCCCCATGAACCTGTTTCTTTTTCATTTTTTTCCCAAGAAATGGGGGCTGGTAAAAAATTGAAGCGTAATATACAAGGTGGCCAGAAATAAAACACCCCTACTCTGACCTCCATGGATATCGAACTACTCAGTGTAAAGGCTCAAAATTTTGTACACATACTATTCAAAATATGGGGAAACGGATTTCACGAAAAAAAAATTAGTTCCTGAAATCACCGATAGGTGGCGCTGCACAACTGGAACTATGATCAAAAGACACAAATAATAATAAAAATTAAAATGTTTATGCGGAATGGAATGCTTCCATGCTTCCTTTTTAATTTTTCTGCCCCTTATGGAAAATAAAAATAGTAAAGAAGCTAGAACTCCCGTTGTAACTGCAATTTCATACTGTAACCAGAAAAATTTGCATAAAGCATGGTTAGAAGCCATGTTCTGGGTATAAAAGAAGTTAAAAGGTGGGGAATGTCATTCTTATTAGTGATGGCTGTCACGCTGCCAGAACGCGCTTTGCTTGTGAAGTTGTTTTACGAGAATAAAGGAAATGCTCCAGCAGCACTTCGAGAGTTTCGCCGACTTAAGGATTTGCGTAAGGGACCATTGCTTCCACAAGCTCTCAGGAGAATGATCGCTCGATTCGAGGAAACTGGACATCTTGGAGTTCAGCCTGGTCGAGGACGCAAACCGGTTCGTTCAGATGTCGTTGAAGATGTTGCCACCGGTATTGTTGAACAGTCAATGGATAATGTTTTAGGCTGCAGTAGTGCACGTGCAGTGTCACGACACTTGGGTGTTCCCTATAGCACAGTGTGGAACGTACTCAGAAAAATGGTGCATTGTTTCCCGTACAAAATCCGCCCTAATCAACAATTGCTGGCCACAGACAGGGAGATGCGACTGACCTTTGCATTGACATTTCTTGCTAGAGTTGAAGTGGATGCATCGTGGCCGTGGCAGATTCTGTGGAGCGATGAGGCCCATTTCCACCTCAGTGGAACAGTGAACACCCATAACTGTCGCATATGGGACACGACAAACCCCCGTACCTTCCAAGAGATTCCACTCCACTCACCGAAAGTTACAGTCTGGTGTGGATTCACAGCCACATTCATCCTTGGACCGTTCTTTTTCGAAGAGGTTACTTCCAATGGCCTTGAGACATGTACCGTGACGGCCAACAGGTACAAAAGGATGCTCGAAACATTTGTTGTACCCCATTTGCAGCAGCGCCAATGCCTTGACACCATTACTTTTATGCAAGATGGAGCACCTCCACACATTGGACTCCCTGTGCAACAGTTTCTTCGCCAACATTTCACCACTGACAGAATAATCAGTCGCGCGTTTCCGACAACTTGGCCATCTCGTTCACCGGATCTTAATCCGTGTGATTTTTGGCTTTGGGGACACTTAAAAAACCTTGTTTATCGAGAACGTCTGATAACCTTGGCAGATTTGAAAGAGAGTATCAGTCTGCATGTGAGAAGCATCTCAGATGACCAGTTACGATCCGCAGTTGAACAAGCTGTCCACAGACTTCACATTTTACATCTTCAGGAAGGGAACCATATTGAGCAGCATTCCCTGCATCGATAACGTCCTTGTTTCATGTATGCTTGGTACTTTCAAATAAAATGTGTTTAAAACGTGTTTTTGTGTCTTTTCAGCATACGTCCAGTGGTACAGCGCCACCTATCGGTGATTTCTGGATCTAAATTTTTTTTTCGTGAAATCCGTTTCCCCATTTTTTGAATAGTATGTCCACAAATTTTCAAGCCTTTACACTGAGTAGTTCGATATCCAGGGAGGTCAGAGTAGGGGTGTTTTATTTCTGGCCACCCGGTATATATGATGATTCATATTATTTCATCTTTTCCAAGCAACCTGGGAGTGCAGGGTAAGCCTGCACAAGAACGCGATCATCGGATCTCGCTATTGGCAGTTTCTAACCACATGTAATTTTGAAAACGGATGTAAAATAATTATTCAAATTAATAATAATGAACAACCAATTTTGCGATTTAAATAATTAGATTATTATTTTTATTATCTTTCTTCTTAACAATCATACTTTGCCTGGAAATTATTAAAGTAGCTGTAGTACTTGTACTTGATACAGTAAGTAGTTTGATTGCCCATGAAGGTCACAACCAAATGACCTTATTAGCGATTAAATGACTAATCAATGAACTGTTTTTGAAGAGAAATCATATGAATTAGAAATTAATTTTTTAAAATCTTAAATTGAGTACTTTTTAAAAAATTTGTGCAGCTGTAATACATCTGCTTTTATAATTCGTAGAGAATAGGGGAAAATTAGAGAGAGAGATAGAGATTGAATCTATAGATGTCTCACTTTTGCAAATGAAGCTTTTAACAGCTATGTCACAAATCGTTCGAAAATGTATCGAAACAGGTTTTATTTTTTTTATTTTTTTTTAAGAATTGGCTGCAATGTGTGCTTCACAAATTATACTTGTCAAAATCCTGGTTATAATATACACAGGTGGTAATAATTGATCGAATTAACGAGGAAACTTGCACAGATCCCCTTGTTAAATAGATGCTTTCAACAATGCAGAAATCGTCAAATGAAAAACAAAGTTAAAAAAGAATTATGGTAAAAATTTTTCCCTTGCATGAAATTTGGAAAGGAAAGAAAGAAAGCATAGAAATAATCATTATTAAATAAAATACAAAAAGTATTTAAAGATTGTTGTAGGTTGATATATTTGAACGTTTCTTTCATTCAAAATTATTTTTTCGGCAATTTTTATTTTATACTATAATAAAGTCGGGAAGAAGGCTGTTACAGAATTCCTGCATTTCCAATATTATTCTGCGTAATAATGCAATAGAGTCTTTGACTTTAGGAGAAAGAAAAAAGTGTTGGTAGTTTTAATAACTAAACTTCTTAAAGAATTTTAGATATAGCAGTTGAAGCCACAGGTTGTCTTTTTGGAATGATACATGGGAAGTTTGAAAGAATGCAGATTTTAATGAACATCTGTAAGTGCATCCAGAGTGAAAAATACCACTGAAGACTTAAATGATAACTATAATGCTGTAATATATAATACTTTCAAATAAATTTATGGTTTGAAAATAATTTGCTAATTGCTTGAACTCCTTGTTTGTTGCAACATGAAAACTTCTGAGTTACACCTGCTATTTTTTGCCCCAGAAATCAAAAGGTTAATAATGTAAATTCTTTTATAAAATTATGTTCACACACTTCCAAATTCTTTTTTACGTTCTTTTCTTGCTGTTTGTTTCCTCGTTTGATGCATTGCATTGTGTTTATCATGGCTTGGGACAAAAACTGAAAATTGGATGGTTCATTGATATCATGAAAAATAAAGCTGTTAAAGAAATCAATGATTGTTTTTTCAAAACTCGTATATCTACATCATATTCGTCGAATACAAAAAGAAGGTAATTTTAATATCAAAATATTTCATCTCAAGATTTTGAAAACTTCCTATTTTTGAGTTTATTTTCCTTTGATTATTCAAAAATTGAATCAGTAAATGAAATAGAATTCTGAATGTGGTCATAACACCAAAATTGTAGATCAATATTAAATTTTAGACAAAACTCATCAAACATAATGTTGTTTTATCTCTACATTCTTTTGTATTTAAGTGAGATTTGATACCCACATGAACATCTAGGAAAGGTTTATTGATCTTTTCATTCGAAATAAAACTACAACCGAAGATTTTATTTTAAACTAGCCGCCTTTGGCGACCAGCTGGTTCGCCATGAGTAATGGGTTCTAAAATTTTCAATTAAATCACATATTCATTAGCCTTGAAGTAACTCCGGGAATTGATTGGCCTGAAATTAATATTTTCTTTAAGATGATGGACTGAAAGTTCTAAAAGAATGCGTTTTCCTAATAATATTCTTTAATTTTATAAATCAGTCAGTTTTAATGATTGATTTAGAAGACTGATTAATGTAGCAACTTTTATTTAAAATATTAATAAAAATATTTTTTTAAATATGGCTCACAGAGCAAAGTGTGAAGAAATCTCAAACTCATTATTCATAAATGCATTGTTTGACTCAAACTAAATAAAATGTAATTATTTACTTCATTTAGATCAAATTAATAGTATTAAACAATATATACGCTTATTAATAATATTTTACAAATTGGCCATTGGACCGGAATTGGAATGCATATTCTGTATAAATTCAGTCCTGTATAAATAAAGATAATTTATTGAATTAGTTATTTAGATATTGCAAACGATTATAGAATCCTTTGCTTTGCATTTATTTTTTTAGAAAATATCACATTTTATATTTCTTTTATTTTATCCAGCCACGTGCTAAAAGTTGCATTTCTTTAGATTTATTTTGCGATTACCGCTGTTTTTTTTTTTTTTATTGGAACTTCCGTCATTGTTTTCTTTTATTTTATCCATTCACGTGATAAAAAAAACATGATTAAAATATGTCTTTAAAAATTCGTTAAAAATGGAAGCTTACGTTATAAATTTAAAAAAACGGATACCGTTAGAAAGCTAATTTTTTTAATCTTTAAGTTGATTTAAAAATCATGTTTGTGCAATAATATTTTCGGAAGTTATAGTGGAAAAACGTCGAAATTTCGCTTAGATTTTAATTAATTCAAATTCTAATTAAAAATTTAAAAAAAATGGGCTCCTTGGTGCACATTCCCGACCTCCAAGGTATACACGTACCAAATTTGGTAGCTGTAGGTCCAACGGTCTGGCCTGTAGAGCGCCAACACACACACACCACATTTAGCTTTATTATAAGTAAAGATAATGTTTATTAATGTCATTAAACAATAGTATCATTATTCCTATACATATTTATTACTCTCAATTTTCATTAAATTTATTTTAATGTTTTATAGTAGTTGTCCAAATCCTTATGGTCAAGACTTGCAAAAACTAATTTTTAAAAAATATTTTAAATTCTTAGTAAAATTGTTTTAAAATTTAATGATAATTATTAATAAAAAAGTTTTTAAATTATTCAAAATTAAATATAAGGATTTAGTTCTGAAATTATCATATTACAATATTATTAAGCCACATTTTCTCTGTTTATCTATCAAGTTTTTTTTTTTTTTTTTCATCTGTAATTCTTTATAGTGAATATTTGAAATACATACGCACACACATATATAATGCGTTAATGTGAGGATATTTTAAAATCTAATTCAAACTTTATTCATTTTTAGCTTAATTCAGCACATATTAACTTCATTTTAAAATATTCTCTTACATCCTGATCTCATTCCACTTTTTCTATTTAATTAATTCAACAGAAAGCTCGGTAAAAATGCTTTCGATCCGTGCTCTGAGTGAAGGGATAAAAAATTGGTGGCCTAAATAAATTCTTCTAGAAGATCTCTGTGGTTCCCTTGTCCTGTAGTCGATGAGAGAGGTGTGAGATTTTGATTGGAAATCATTATCAATATCTCACAGTATACAATCACAGGGATAAATTTTTCATGAGCTTTTCCTCGTTTCACTCTGTGGCTTTCTGTTTTGGTGTGCTGATGCTTTTGAGATGAAATAAAACGAAGTTTAAAATTCGAAGTGTCTTCTCTGTATTCGGCCACGATTCTGCTTCAATAATTATCCTTACTTATACATATTCAGATCAAAATTAAAGATGATTTCACAGTATTTAAATGTAGTTGAGTACTTAAGTAATCGATTCTTTAAAAAAAATTTTTTTTTAAACCTGTAACGGTAGTTGTGTAATTGTTTTCCGGAATTTGTGCTTTTTCAAATCTGGTATGTTGGCATTTTTTATAATTTTTTTTTTTTACCAATGTTAAAATACTGCTCATATATAAATATAGTAAGGTTTCCAGACTTGATTTTTTGAATGAATGTTCCTAATTTCGAGAATCATCTCTCATATAATTTAAACTGTCACAGAGACATCAAAAATTAACATGCATTTTAGAAAGGTCGCAGGGAAGAATTTATATATATTTTATTAGTAGCATTGAAAAATGAGGATTTTTTGTAATAAATTTTATTGTTTGAATCCTACCGTGGATGAAACAATCAATCATTGTCATTATTCTTAAGGAAATTGGCTGTCATGACATCACTGAAGTGACCTGTCAAATTTTATTTTGAGTGCTCTGCCCTTGATTTCAATATTTTTCTTATATCCTTTTGTATTTGGTTTCTTATTTGAGCCATTGAAATATTAAAAGAAAGCTCAAATTGAAAAAATTTCTCTTTTAATATTACTTTCTTTCTATTTTGAAATAACATATATTCTATTTTGGGATAGATCTCATAAATTTAGTTTCATAAATTTGATAGATGACGAGGATGACACTTGAGTCATTATCTCTATCTTCAAACTTCATGTTTGCGGAAAGCCTTGGCCATCGATAGCTCAACAGCATAGCGACTTTGAACTTAAAACCAACCGAATCTGAAATTGAGATATTTTACTTGACGGCAGATGTCTTACTTTTTTTTTTTCTTCTTTTTCGAATTATTGTTTTCTCATACTTCATGCTAAATACAATTATAAATTAATATTTTACTGATGCAAAAGAAATTTTGACAAAAAAAAAATGACTTAAGGCACGCATAAAACTTCCATTGCAGTGTTGGGCTCCGCCAATACGCTACTGCTTGCTGGTCTCTTTCATATGCGCCATGGATGCATGCACAAATATCAAAATTTATTTCATTTTGCACACCATATATAATGATTTCTTCTTGAAGCCCCTTCCAGAGATATTAAAATTGGAGTTTTATATATCCTTTTTATATATTAGCTTAAAATTTGAATACAAATAAGAAATGAAAGATAATTATTGGCTAATATAAAATCCATAAACAATTTTATGCTGTTAAAATACTGCATTGTATTGTTATAATTTTTCTGGGATAATTACAAAATCAATATTAAAAATACATTATATTTAAAATATACTTATCTTTTTTAATTATTCAGTTGATGTTGAACATGAAAAGCAATCTATTATGTATGTTGAATGATCGTATGTCTATTCTTTTTAGACTAAAAAGCGGATTTAGACTTTTTTGCAACATGATTTGTGTTGTTCTGAAAAATGAAAAGCTGTTCAAATCCTCAATCAGGCGATTAAAAAATAAGTTAGGAACCTAATAATAAAATATCAATAGAAGCAGATGGTGCCACGAGACATTACTTCTAACACTGAAGTTCGCGAGATAATAAGTACTATCGCGCATGCTCAGAGTTAAGCTCGAGTGCTTTTTATCTCTGACATTTGAGTGAAGGTTAAAATTTTTGAAGTTCCATATTGCTAAGTTTTTTAATATTTTGTTTCAATATTAATTGTGATAATTTTTCTACAGTATGAAATTAATGAAAGGAGCAATCATTTCTCTTATTTGATTATATTTGGATACGGACAGACAAATCATAAAAATAAAAGTCATTTTTAAAATAGGAAGATAAAGGTGGGAAAAAGGGCTATAAAATTTATACATTTTCGATTTTGACAAACTAAACTTCTTAAACTATGTTAGTTTAAATAACACTATCTAAGATTTACAGCATTTTTTTTTAACTCTTTGTACTAGTCCATTGCGCCGAAATGCGAACACACAATTTCTCAAGCTATCAGTTACTGTCCCAAGGCGTGGATTAAATTGAAGTTTATTAGATGAAACCACTTCACAATTATTAAAGAAGTGTTGAAGTTATAGATTCTGAAAAAAAATGCGCACTGGAATTGACAGCCAAATGAGGTTGTGAAAAAGTAGTCACAATTAATAATAATCTTAAATCTAAATAATAATCTTTAATTAATAATCTTAATAATCTTAAATAAGGGTGTCAATATTTTCAAACCTTAAACAAGGGTCACTACAACTTCTACTTACTGAGATGTCTGGTATCTGTTCTCGTAAAACCCAAATGGTTTGTGATAATGAATCAAAATGTACTTTAGGATCTAAAATATCAGCCAAGTACATTTTTATTGAATATTATAAGTAAAAAAATATGTACATTATATGTTTTGATTTTTCAAAATTATCAAAATTTCATTCTAAAATCTGCTGTATTAAATTAAACAAATTTACCTTTCGATTACCCTTATCAATAATAAAATGTATTTTTTTAAATAAGTACGTAAATGGTTTGAGTTCTATGATCTTATATTAAGTAACTCAAAAGTAAATAGCAATGATTTCAATTTGAAAACATATAAAAAGTATTTTTTGGTAATACTTTTATCATAAATGATGTGGGGTAGAAGTTCATCCTTGTAATCTGATCTTAGTTCAGGGTGGCGCATTCCGAGCAAAATATTATTTCAAAACAGAAATTAATTAGTAATTTTGGAGTAAAATTGAATGTAAATTTCAGAGAAACGCATTAGCTATCACCAGAGACAAGCCCAATTGCTGCAACCCCGGAAGTGGTTGTTCGTGACGATTGGAGAAGGAGACGAATCTTGTTATATTCGGTCCAGTAATTTTGATGTAACTTCGATAGGCGGGAATATTCTTAAAAGCCTTCCGCTAATATGTGCTGAACTTAATTAAGCTTGTTGATGAAATTGGTATGTTTTGAAGCGTTTAGAGTAATTAAAACTTTAATTAATTACTTTAAACTTTACGATTGAGATAAATTACTTTAAATCTCAATAGTTTTTTTCACTGGAGAAACGGAAATTTTGCAAGTTCGTTTAGATTTCAAAATTCTTTAATCTGAATAGCATTAATGTTATCGTTATCATTTAAAAAGTAATCTTTCATTGGATTATAGAAATGAAGAAAAGTTCTAGTTTCAAATGATTAAATTCTCTCTTGAAATATAATTTGCTACTTTCAAATTTGTAGGTTACGAAACAAGTAAGCAAATGTTAAGTTCATCGTCTTAGTTATCTGAATTGTGGCTTTTATTACTTACTTTTTTCCAGAGTAGTATGTATGCTTTAAATTTAAGAATGAAAGTTAGCATTTGGCTATCGAAAATCTTAAGAAATTTAATAGCGTTATGAAAAAAAATCATAAATTTGAACAGTTTTAGAACCTTAAAACTTGTATACCGATTTGTCAGAATTTGGCATTGTGGATTAATTGCTAGTGAGAAACTTAAAATCCCTTTTAAGAATCCAAAACATGATGTGCAACACTGTTGTATCAAACTTTAACGCAAAAGGGACAAAACTCTATCTCTGAATGCCCGAAATGCCTATTACCATTGAAAATAATCACATTATTTTCTAATTACACAATATCGATGATTTTATTGCAACACTGATGGAATAAAATATTTGTCATCACAATTCGTATATTAGCATAATATTAGTTTCCCTGATCATATGGGAAAGTGAAATTTATAATGGAAAGGGAGCTGGTAGGTAAAGTAAGTATTCTTTAAAATCGCTCAAAGGTGGATTTACGAATCTGTTACCTTGTGATTATGACAGAAGTACCTACTGTAATAGAAGTTACTATCGCGATGATTCGTTTGTATTTTGCAGACTAAGGGGTTTTCGAAAGAAACACCAATTGAAAAATAAGTAACGACAAATTTCTATGACCAATTGTCCCAAAGCACATCAAATTTCTCATAATGCTGTTTTGAAATTTCAGTGAGTTAGATTTGGTGTAACCCATTCTATTCCGGTCTAACATTAAAAAAAAATTCTCATCAAACATAAATATCCCCCCTCCCATTATTTCAAATGCACTTATCGTAAATTAAAAGCATATTTCTGAAATAAATACCTCTTTTTCATTTCTGAAGAAGATCGGTTTCATAATAAACTGACTAAAAATGTTGCGTAACTTATATTTATCAAACTAGATCTCTGAATACCCATATCTGGATCTCTGAATCGAAAGCAAAAAGAAAAGAAAAAAAGGAAGAAGCTAATTGGAATGTTGCATCCGATTCGTATTTTATTGAGATTGCGATCTTTTCTTCAAGTTACTTTCAAGGAGTATCGCTAGATAGTCCTATGTTGCGAAAAATATTGCATTTTCTGGCTTATCATTTCCCTGTATCGTTTCGTTGCTTCCTTATTTTCTTCGGTTTAGTTGAATGCAGCTTCTTCGTTGATTTCCAACTGATTGTATTAATATAATAGTTCACGGTGTAAGACGAATGTATTTAGCCCTATTATATGGAGATCATCAAGTTACCGTACGTCGTTGAGGCAAAAATTGCTGACTCAGGCAACTTGATGTTGCATTGTTCTCTTTGATTTAGATTTAGAAATTGGCATTCTCTCTCTGAATCTGGGCTACACAAAGCAATGAGATGGCCCTCTACTTCAGGTTCTCGATGGGAAAAGCGAGGGTGTCGTAATGTGAGAAAAATACTTAGTTTATATCACAAAAGAATATTTGCTTCGGAAAAGGAGCTAACACTTATTTTTTTTCTCATTATATCTAGAATTTATTCATTTATAAATATGCTTATTTAAAAAAAACATGGATTGTATTCTTAAAAATTATTTTATGTTTTCTAACAGAAAAGCAAAATTACGGATATGTGCTTCTTAATTTATTGAAGACTAGCTGGTACCCGGCGCGTTGCTGACGCCGAAAAAAAAATAATATTAAGTGAAATTAATCAATAATTTGGCAATTTTTTATCAAAATAGGATGAACGGTACGGCAGTATATAAAATACGAACAACATTGGATCGTATTTTATATACTGTTTTATTTAGTTAGTTTAATAATTCTAAAAGAATAAACTTGTATTCTTTTAGAATTGTAAAACTTGGTGTTCTTTCAAAATGACAATGAAAGAAACTATTTATTGGATCTCGTGACTCATTTTATATTCGTTCAGAATCCTCAAATTTAGTTTTAGAAAATAAATATTTTCTTTTAAAATTGATTAAACATAGTTTACACCAAAAAATCGTCTATATAGTTAAAACGATGTTTTGAAAATTAAAATGGTTCAAAATTATTTGTGCTAAAATATTTTAGGTAGTTATTTCGAAAACGCTAAAATTTAAAACCCCCAAAATTGGTCTCCCCCAAACTTTCTCTCGTAATCTGTAATAAAGTTGTTACCTCCGAGAATGACTGGCATGACATTTACGTACTATAGCTACGAAATATTAACCTTTAACTTGGATTTAGCATTTTTACAGAATTTATTGTCTCCTCTGCGTGTTATGTGAAGATTAATCCTTGGTATATAGATGCGGTTGGGATTTTTTTTTTTTAAATTTAGATAATTGTACTATCCCTGTAACTATCCGTAGGTATAAACAATAAGCTGACCAAGTTTTATCGCAATCGGATAAATGGTTTAGGAAGGCATAAGTGACTTACAGACAAACATTTATTTTATTTTATTTATATAGATTTCCATTGAAAATAAAGCTGTGGCTGAATAATATTCAAATCTATCACCTTTTAGATAAAAATTACAAAATTTATGAAATCTTTCGTAACTGCGTAATTAACTTCAAATTAACCAGGAAATTATTCGTCTGGAATGTGCTTTTTATTATTCGCAGAACATTTCTTATCACCCATTTTTGATGAGAAACGAAGAATAAAAATAATTCATCAAGCAAATAAAATGCACACTATTGCACATACACAAAAAAAGTACGTGGACATAGTTCTTTTTTGATTAAAACCTGATTCAAAAGACATATGTAATGTTAAGAAAGGGTCGAAAGCGATACTCGAACCGAAAGAAGGGACTTGTTCCCCATGAAGATCTATAATGGCTCCGTTTTGCAAATTAACAGTAATATATATAAATGAATGTAAAAATATTTATTACTTTTACATATACAAAGTAAAATCAATTATAGTAACTAGGAACTATGGCTACAATCGCACCAATGAAGACTTTGTGAGCTGTGGAACTTATACCCTCTTTAAAGCATTCTGCAGTAGCACTTGTCCCCATTTCATTTTGTAACTTTTTTTACTTTAGTTGCAATCGTTTGAAAACCAAACTTCCTTAAGTTTCATTAATGAAGTTCATTTCCTTTTTTTATTTCATTCCCCTTTACTTTTCCTTTTATTTTTACTTTTTGGCTTCAGATATAGTATTGTCTTTTAAATTAGTATTGTGTTTTTAACTACCTCGAACAATCTTCATCGTCGGGAGCAAGGTTTTAATGTAATAAAAATTTAACATTTTCATCCATTTTGAATTATTTATTATATAATATGAAATGATCTGAAATCTTGGAACATAATAGTAACCTGTATCGCCAATAATGTTTATTTTATGGAAAATTAACAATTGTTATTTTAAAAAAAATCTACCGTATGATGTTCATACGAATAATACAGGGTGTCCATAAAATAACTCCGGGGTTTTGGTTTTAAAAAAATTCAATCATAAAATTAGATTAATGTATGTACTTAAAGGTTTATCAAGAATTTTACGATTTACTAGATATTAATATGTGGCACGGCACAAATTCAAACGGTATTCAATCCCTTCCCATGGCCTAGTCTGCGTGTGTGGAGTGATGTTTGCCACACAAGAGATTATCCTTTGCCTGAGGGTTTACATCCTGAATTTTATCAGCATTCATGACATGTCCCCAGAAGGAAAAACAATTAATGTGCTTATATCCGAGCAGCGTGGAAGCCAAGCTAAGGCAGCGTCATGAAAAGTGCTTAATTTTGAAAAGCACCTGGAAAGAGCTAAATTTTTAGAAAAGGTTCTTAAAAAGTGCTTAATTTTCTCGGGAAGACGAAGAAAGCTTTTCATTTTATTTTGTTTCTCCACAAGATGAATATGATAATTCGAAATCCTGATCGTAAAGGCTTTGGTGTATCAAAGAAGAGAACCATAAAAAGTGAAGAATTCGGAGAAATATTCCATGGCTTCCAGCGTATATTAAGATGACGCTTACTGATATTTTTCTCCCCCCCCCTTCTTCTTTCTGATTTCTTTTCTTTACTTATTTTCTTTTCTCCCTTATATATGTGTATTAATGTGTATATGTGTATTGCTATATATTAAGATAATGGAATAGTTATATGGAAGATTTAGTTCGAAATGCGTACTATACCATACTTACAGCAAATCGAAAAACATTCCAACTTTAATTTTTATTGTTTTAGATGTAGAAAATATTTAATTTATGCTTGGTATATATTTGAACTTTTATGTGTTAAGAAGAATGTACGCCACTACCCGATCAGCAGAAAATATGAAATGGAGCTGGCTTCAAGAAAGTTTTTTAATGCTTCAATTGCCATTTTTATTTTCTCGTATTCTATAAGTCGTTTTAACATGTGCACTTCTTCTCGTATACGATTTTTACTTTATCGTTAAGAGCTTTAAGAGAAAGCCAAAAAATATCTAGACAATCAATTAAACCCAACCTTTGGGAATATTATTCCTTTATTAGAAGACAAAATAAATAAGTTGGCTGTTTTAATAATGCAAGCAATTACATGAATACTTACCAATTTTTTTCAACCCTTTAAGGCACATAAAAAAGCACACACACTTGAATACCTAGAATTCACGCTATAATCCTTTAATTTATTTTAGATTTTAATTTCATATACTTATTAGGAAGTCCAGCTCCCTATTCTCACATCAATTGCAAAACTAATCATGTGAATTTGATTATTATTGAACCTGAAATAAACAAGGAATTTTCCTAAAAGTTAAGAGCTAAAGTGAAAGTCATAAAATATCTAGACAATCAACTAAACCGAACTATTGGGAATTTTATTAACTTAAAGTCTAAAATGTTAATGGTGTACAGACAGATTCCCATTTTTTAAAAAATTACTTAAAGAGGTGCAGTGAGCACATAATGCTAAAAATATGTATTCATAATAAAACTAGTATTTTAAAAATTTAAGCCTGCAGTTATTTGTGCAAACATTAATGCTCTAAAAGCAACTATATCAAAATTTTCAGCCAACGATAAATTGTTTAATTTTTGATATACATAGTAACTAATATAAACACCACAATTAAAATCAACTACAGTAAAAGCTCCTTAATCGCGCTTCCTTGATTCGTGTTGTCACTATTCGCGGATTTAAAAAATGCAACCCAATTCCTATATTCGCGGATCTAATAAGTACATACATAATAATAAAGATTCCAATAGGTATCCAACCCAATATTCTTTGTAATAGCCGTCAAATTGACTAATAAAAAAAAGTAAAATAGATCTTATGATTTTGCCTAAAGTATGTTGTTA
This sequence comes from Argiope trifasciata, assembly GCA_026543055.1. Classification (NCBI taxonomy): domain Eukaryota; kingdom Metazoa; phylum Arthropoda; class Arachnida; order Araneae; family Araneidae; genus Argiope; species Argiope trifasciata. The sequence continues at coordinate 2,814,810 of JAPMOQ010020853.1, read as the reverse complement.
AATGATATCTCTGAGGACTTTGACATAAGCCGCCACACACATTGAGGTCATGTTGGGAAAAAATTGTGGCCTGCTCTGACTGCGGAAAATGACGAAGAATCTGAGCAAGTTCAAACTTTGACTGAATACATAGCAGAAATCGCGAATGGAATAGGACGAGATGGATTCGAACAGATAGAATCAAGCGACATTCCGGAATTGCTTGAATCGCAAGATGAAGATTTGACTGAAACCGACTAGGAGGAAATGTTAAATACCCAGCCGATTGAAGAAGAGGCTTGAACAAGCACTGGAAACGTGACATTTAATTTGAAAAATCTTAGTGAAGGTTTAAGAATGGCAAATGAGCCTTGCGATTTCTTTACGAACGCCTATGGAACGAAGTCTTTATTTTTAAGAGGCAAATTGCTAA
>JAPMOQ010020853.1:2772928-2813998 GCA_026543055.1 Argiope trifasciata | reverse complement strand
TTTTATTTTGTCACCTAGGAACGTATCCCCTATAATCCGATATAAATGACCATTCTGTATTCGCGGCATATTTATGGAACATATGCCCCGCGAATAAAGAACTTTTACTGTATATGCATTTATAATTAATAATTATCACCATTTATGTTATATTTATCCCTATTTTTAAGTATTAAATTACAATTTAAATATTAAAATAATGAACACTTATCCTTACATAAAGATAAGTTGCATATCAATTAAAATTATCTGTAAACCGTTAATTAAATTTAAGTAATTTGATTGGTTTTAAAAAAATGCATCTGTATTTATATTTTTTTCCTTTTAAAATTTTAATTTTACTTTAATATATTTCGAATATAAATATTAATGTTTGGATTAAAAAAATAAAAACATTTGTTAAGAGTATTTATAAATTTTTAATTGAATAAGAGTTATTAAAAAAGAAAAACAATCCCAGCCAGGTTCGTCCGCATACAAGATGGTTACCTAGACAACCATGCCATTGGAATCATCCGGACAGAAGTCAAATCAGCAAATAAGCTTGACCAAAAGTATGAGGTCCACTTTCTCGAAATTGACTGGCCTTTGCCTTTAAATATTTTCACTGATAACCATTCTAAATGTATACTATCATTATACGAAATCTGATCTCGAGCTCAGATTTTAACCCCGTGCCCCCGCTTGTTAATTTTATTTCGTATTAATATATATATATATATATATATATATATATATATATATATATATATAATATGCTTTTGGCAAATCCAAAACGGCATTATTTTACAATTGAAGTTGTGTAGTTACAGAAATAAGAGTTAAAAGTGAAAAAAATATGTATTCAAAATTAATTTTTAAGATTTTTTTTTCCAATAAAATGTATGCATTATTATAAAAATGCTATGCTTAGAAAAAACGCAGTTTTTTATGCATAATTATATAGAGAGAGATGTTTGATTTGAGGCCTTAAAGTGCTTAATGTTTGCAGCAGTGTCTCATTAAGCGCCCTGCCTTTCCATTCCATTTGTTGCCGTGCAAACTGAAGTCAGGTAGTGCTCACTTCAGACAGGTAGAAAATAGTAAGATAGATAGTCGGCAGGATCCGTCTCTGTCTCTATATCAACCTACTGGGGGAAATCATTCTCCTTTAACATTTCATAATAGACATTTCGATTTGTGGAATTTTCCAACGAAATGAAGGGTTGGTTTTGCATAAAACCTCATTCAGTTTGTGTGAATCTCGTTCCACGAACTCGTGAGGCAGCTGTGAACCCCGAATTCTACGTGTTGGTTCACAGTACCGTTTACATAAAAGGTGGCCTTGTAAGTAAAAATTCGTTATTAGTATCTTCTAGCATAGTAACAGAAAACTCTAGTCTCTTGTCTGACTTTATTGTTAGACGGAGCCCTTTGTGAACCAACTGAAGACTGTCTCAAACATTTTGGCCTATGAAACGACTTTTGTTATAACACGCTTCCCGTTTCTTTAAAGACACGTAGTCATGGTTTTGCTCCGAAGCGCATTACCAATACACTTACACCGAAAGTTTTGCTGCAGTGGTAACAATTCCATCTAGATAACATATTGACCTTTTTGTTGTGCCATCGGCATCGCTCTGCACTATAGAAAGACGTTACTTCAAGGTCAATGACGTGGTGAAGAAACGAACTGAAATTGGTGTGGATAAAATTTGATGAGCTACTGATTTCTTTAAAGTTCCTGCCAAACTCATACCGTAATGCATATAATTTCTTAAAACATCGGAGCTCTTTTATGGACACCCTGTTTATGTAATAGCTATTAATAAGGATATGATACTGATTAATCTAGAAGAGAACAAGAAACTGATTTCAAGGAAGAGATGGAACATGTTGCTGATTTGGAAATCTGAATACAGTAGTTTGGACTCTTTTTAGTGGGAAGCGGAGGCTCTAAAAATGAAGAAAGTAAAATTTCGAAGCTTCCATGGTTTATATTTATATTTTGAACGATTATGTTGAAGGAACCAAAATGAATAACGTCCAAAGGTTTGATGGAATTGTTGCTGATTAACTCATTGAACAATTTGAGATAATTGGGAATGGGCAGCAAAGTAAATTTTGAGGTAAAAAACTGTAGATTTTTATCATTTCAAATATATTCTCTTCAAATCAGCTCATTACTATGATCAGAAGTTGCAATTACCCCATAAGCTCTGGGATAATTATGAGGGTGACTGTAACTTTGATTGGTTAGTTAACAAATTAATATGGGACAATTTTCTGGTAGTTGTGTATAAACTGCAAGCTACCGATTTATAGCTAAAGATAGATATTTCATGGCTGTTGTTCACCAATACCATACAATTAATATGCAAATGTTGGTTTATTATTATTATTATTATTATCATCATATTACGAAGCACAAAACTTCCATAGTTAAAAACCGGGAACTCAAAATAAAAATCTGAGTACTTGTATACATTAGCGTGGAACAAAAAAAAAATCAATTTTTGATCTGTAATTTGTAATTACTTGTGTGCTTTGCTGTTTTACTACATAAGTGTTGAATAGTATTTAGAGCAATATTTTCTCAATCTTCCTGGAAATATTGTAAAAGTTCTGGAGAGATACCGATAGAGGATATCGATTCAGTATTGAATGCTCTAAAATAGACCATTACTATTCAATTGTGTTGAGGTTAGGCAAAAGCAAATGTTTAACTTCATCCTCCTGTCCATCAAGCCATGATTGGACAAATCCTGCTGTATGGATAAGTGCATTATCATCCTGGAACAGGACAATCTCTTGCAAGAAACAAAATTTACATCATACGATGGATCTGGTCAGCTAAAATTTCTGTATACTTCTCTCCTGTGACCCATTCTTTCAGGATTACGATTGGTCCAGCAGAAAACCACGACATGGCTGCCCATATCATGGCAGACCCGCCTCCATGTTTGACAGTTAGAAGGAGATAATCACGATCATACACTTGTACAGGTGTCCTCCAAATGTGCAATTTTCCTGTTGCTAGGAAAAGTATGAAATACGATTTTCAGACTATATTATTTTCGTCCACTTATCAATCAATCAGGTTTTACTAGTGTAACACCACTGTAGACGACGTATTAACCATTAACGTGGTTTTGTGGATTGGGAATTGCTGTTCTGCCATAAATATTCTGTTTATGAAGATGCCGTCTAACTGCAATCATTGGCAATAGAGAATCCAGATGAATGTTGAGCTTTGTGATCACTTTTGCAGCAGTTTGCTTTTTGGACCCGTCAGTCTCTTTCTCTGCGTTTCTCTTTTTGTTTGCTGAGCTTGTCTTGTAGCGCTGTCGTGACTTTAAACACCGTATCTTTAGAAACGCCTAAAAGGTGGGATGCTTCGGTACACTTGCTCCAGCTAGACGAGATCCTACAATTTGGCCTCTGAATATCCGAGACGCTTATGATAAAAATCCCATAATTACAGAAATTTAATAAAGCTAACACATACTAGCACATAGTGCGTAGCGTCATGAAAAGTCTTTAAAAAGGGCTTAAATTTGAAAACCATTTTTAAGCACCTTAAAAGTGCTTAATTTTCTCGAGAAGTGCAAAGAAGATATTCTTTTTTGTTTCCGCATTCGATGAATACACTAAATCGATAACAATCATAAATATTTGTTTATTAAATATAGCAAAAATGAAAACCGACGAATGGGAAGCAAGACTTTTAACCCACGTTAAGATAATGGTTAATGGAATTTTTTTTTTTTTTTTACTCGTTTTTTAAACATTGGGAACCGTATTGAAATATTGGAATGGTATTCCGAAAGAGCGGAATACAAAGTATGCCAAACTTGTTGCAACTCGAAAAACGTTTGCAGCAACTCGAAAAACGCCCGTTTTTCTCAAACCCCAAAAGACATTTATTTTACAATAGAAGACATTGAGCAACTATTATGAAAATACAGAAATAAATATTAAAATTTAAAACATGTTCATTTAAAATTATGCATGATAATAAAACAGAAAATAATCTAGGGTTAGAAAATACGCTGGTTTACATATACGTACAAGTACAAAAATGCTTAATTTTTACAGCGCTTTCTCACTATGCACCCTGTAAGCAGGAAATATGCATTGCTACTTAGAAAAAAATGGTGGCTATTGTTATGTTTTAATGCTTACAAAGCGCATTAAAAAATGTCACTTTAATTATAGGTGTTTCCATTATTTTGATAACCACTTGTAACAAAAAATGGTTCTAGTTAATATTCATATAGCTACAACACAGGTGTGTTGAGAAAAAAAGAGTAAAGAACTACTGAGAATAATTAAGTTTAATCAAGAGCAGACAAAAAATACTAGTGCATTAGAAACGATTACTGATAATAATGACAGCAGTGTTCTTTACAAAAAGAGGCAAACTAGATCCATCAAATAGACAAGAAGAGAGAAGAAGCCTATGTGATTTAATATTAAGTTCAATTACCTTTCATGTACTTGGTTCCAAACATCCCTTTAACCTTATCTCATATTTACGGACGATCTCAAGAAAGTTATAAATCAGATGATTCTAAGAAATGCTTCAGAAAATACCCTTTTGTCTATGCTAAATGATGAACTTAAAATTCAAAGAGAACTTGGTTTACGACGTGTTTTAAAAGCATGAGCAGAAAGTAAAGAATGGAAGTTCCAAAGACAAATTTCGATACATCGATATGATCTCATGGCTTGCAACTGAACTCTCCTTGTTAAATCTCTGAAACTGAATTTCGATATCCCGAGGCTTCCTTATCGCATACATGCAGTGGAAAGAAATACCTGTTGTTCAATCGCGAGAGAAGGATGGATAAGAGCAAAAATTGATCCACGTGTAACTACGCCAAAATTTAATAATAATATTTTTTTAAAAAAACAGTTTAATGTTGCAAGGAAATAAGAAGAAACATTTTGTAGTTGTAACATTTGTAATCATTAAAAATTCAGAAGTGAAAATCGCAAAATTTAACATAAAATTTTTTATATAATTTTACTTTGTAATTAATAATTTTTTCTACTTGTAGTGCTGATGTATGTATTTAAACTCGTCTTTTGTTACATTATATGAACGAAAAATTCATAAAAATATTTTATCAAAGTTTTTTTTTTTTTTTTTTTTGTTTTTTTTTATTTTTTATAACACACTTTAACCTTTTTGTGGCACTTAGGGATATTGTTGTATTGCGACCAGAATTTCTAAAAATTCTTTTTGAACCTAAAACCTGGCTTTTCTCCTCTGACCAAACCAAATTCTAAATTTTTCAGGATATTTTCGTTGCACCCTATTATGCATGGTCTTGCCTAAGGTCCACAGTTTTATGTGGAGTATTATTAGAATGTCCGCGAGAACATTTTAGGGAGATCACTCCCGTTGGTCAAAGAAAAGAAATACTTCTGAAAGAGATAGAGCTATTTAAGCCAGAATCCTTTAATCATGAATTTTGTCCTTCTTTAGATACTTCAAAATAGTTTTAAAAATTCCCGCCTCAAAATTCTTCATTGCATTTTTCTAAATAGGTATATAAAATTAAATAATTTTCAACTGGTTTTAGAACTCCCCTCTGCCTAAGATTAACTCATTTTTTATTCTTTTCAATTTTACTATTCTTATTATTACAAATAAACTCATCGCCTATATCTGTAACCATCATTCTATCTATCATGATTCATTTCTATGAATCCGTTTTATCTTTCAGAAATAAGTTTATCCGTTGGTATTTTAATTATTGCATTAATAAATTAGCTTAGAAGTGCAAATGTTTCCAGTTATCTGCTGTTGTTTTTCAAACATAGCATATCAATTTTTTTTTTTCGCGTTATGAAAACAGCTTTCTTTTCTTGTGAATTGATAAGCAAAGCATCGTTTAAACAAAACTCAGAAATTGATAATCCAGAATATTTATCTGAAACGATGCCATTAATTATCGAATTTCAGCTGCAAAAGAGATCACTTCGTCCAAATGCACCACCTCTCAGGATTTTCGTCCCCTGTTTTTTCATTTTCGATAGAATTGAATGACCTTACAAACACATTTAACAATTTGTAAGCATTAATTTAACATCACTGAAATGCATTTTCCTTTTTTACATATCTCTGTAATACATTTTCCTTCAGAAATGACCGATTCATTTTATTAGCTTTTTTTATTGTATTAAAATGAGCTTAATTTATTACATCCCTTTTCAAAGAATAGCGATGAAAGGCCCAGAAACAAATGTTTCTCAAAGGCTGGTAGTTCGTTTCTTTTTTTGAATATTGAAATCAAATCAATTGTCGAGGTGAAGAATAATTGAAATACCATTTAATTTAAATGTCTTTCAGGGTACTTTATGGATTAACTAAGATTCAATAAATGTTTTTTCTTTCTATGAATATTAGAATTGTTATAAGTCGAGCTGCATTCATTTACATTTCTGAACTGGAATTATTTTCATTCTTCCCCTTCATTCCTGCTTGGATTGACCGATGTAGGGTGTCGGGAGCGTAAACTTCATCTAAGGTCACTAACAAAGAGTGACGATGCAATAGTGAATATTAAGAAATATTTTATTTAAATTCTGAAAAGAACTTAGTTAATCTAGAATGGAATTACACATTTCATACTGCTACTATTCACTATTTCTATTGCATCAGTCAAACAGTCATATTTTCTTCTTTATATGACGAGATGTTTTAGTTCTTGGTTCGTAACAAAATTTTTTGAAAAGGTGAGTTTGCGAAAGCTTTGTTGGGTTTTGAAAAGTAATTCGTATTATAATTTATTGAAGTCAATAATATAGCATATATTTTTGTTTTAATGAAATATTATTTTATTATAATAGTTGAATTTGAATAACCGTAATAAAAGTTGATATCATAAATAAAGTTAAGAATTCTAAATAATACGAAATTAAATATTTTTGTAAAATCTGGAGAAAAACTGACTTCTTAAGAGTTTAATGTTGTTAAAATAACCCTGCTGACTGCACGGAAATTTTGTTTGTGTTTTAGCCTTCAGTGATAAACTTACAAGGATTCTTTAAAAAAAAAATTCCACGCATTTCTTATAAAAATCTGTATTAGGACATAAACTGAAAAGTTTTGAAACCTCTACAATTTTTTGAAGAGTAGCACAAAGCAACAACTATTAATTTTTTTAATCCGAATTTTGAAAATTATTCCAGTCCTTTAGAAGTCTCTCCGCCGAAATTTGAATGAAAAAGGTCAAAAGAGGATATAATCTTTCAGCTGAACGAAGATCTAATGAATTTGTTGATGTTTGTGTGTCCCAAATTAATATATTCCGCTTGATATTGATTTATTCCAAAAATCTAATCTAAATTATTCAAAAATCTATTCTAAAAAAATCTTTGCTGAGGAATTTTTAACTTCAGATTTTATTCGTGCTGAATTCACGATATGAAATTGATTACAAGCAAAAGAAAGATTCGTCATTATAATAAATATTGATCTAAATAACTGTTTATAGTTGTGGACAAATTTTCCGCTCATTAGAGATGTTTCTCATTTAGAAAAAAAGTATTCGAAACACTTTAGCATCTCTGTACTATTTGTTTTAAGGTAGTGAAATTCCATCCGAATGTATACTTCTAATTTATTTTTCATTAAAAATGAGCAAAGTAGATTTTATGTGACATTATGTCTTTGAATAATAAAAAAAAAACGTAATGTAATTGTTTAATATGTTCATTTTGCATATGTTAATATCGCCACTGTTTTTGTGGTAAATTTTCACTAGAACTGTAATGTGCAGGACATGCAATCCGTTAATATTTAAGCGAATAGTTGAAATATTTGATAAATCTATTGTTTTTAAATCAATCTTTACAACTTAAATTTTTTTGTGGTTATTTAAGTTTTAAAAATATGTGTTTAATGGTTTTTACTTGAGTGGTACCGTATTATATAAATTTGCTAGTTTCATCATTGTAATAATTTGAGCTGTAATAAGTGAGCGCTATAAAACAGTGTGTCAGAGTTAAAGTAGTGTTATCTATCAACTCTAATCACATTAGTTATTATTAAATACTTAAATGTTGTACAGAGTGATTTTTTTTTAGTTGAAAATTTTCGTTCCGTCAGGAATTTCAAATTTAATTTGCTAACTATAATATAGGCATTTCTCCCCGAATTCAGATATAAATGATTCCATTGCATATTTACTTACACGTGATGTATATTATTTGTATTAAGGTTTATTCTTGGTTAAATTGTTTTTCGCAATAGTTTAGCTCCTTACATTTTATTTAAAATTTAAAAACTGGAAGATTTTGCATGTTATCTTAATCCCGCTGACTTTCATTTCTATTTGTAAAATTTCAAATCTTTTTATCAGATTAATGAGAGAAATATATTTTATATCCTAATAACGAAAAATGTGTATGCTATCGAAATTTTTTAACACTAGGGAAAAGCAATTGATTCGATTTGAAATGGAAGTTCCCTCCAATAAAATAAAACAATTATTTTGAGAACCTCTGCCCATGCAGGGGACAGAACATTTTCTATTTTAGTAAAGCATTCTTATTCGAAGTTACTGAAAAGTGGTCTCTGTCGGTGACATTGTTTGCTTGGGATTTATTTGAAAGCAGTTATTAACGGTAGGACTAAAATTTGAAAGTCTCTTAACTAAGGCTCTAACTATTTCTGAGAAAACTTTTATTGAAGAGCGCCATTGGAGTTTTCTAAATAGTGGCATCTTTTTTCTTATGTTTCTGGAAACGATTTTGGTTTATTAGAAATACTGCTGCTGCCACTTTAGGTGGGCAGTGAATTCACCGTCATTTCAAAAATGAACAGTCTTATTGACTCTAATAAAATTGAATTGCCGAATCGAGACAGAGAAGCCAGGATCAAGGAAGGAGAGCCCTGGGTGCTGGTATCAGCAAAACATACGTGCCCTTCTGTCACTTAAGAAAGGTAAATATACTAAAGGGGTAACACCCCGGGCGTCATTTGCACTTCTTAAACCGCTGATGGCGTTGATGTTAAATGACTAGGACTGTTCTATTTATTCTCGCTGCGTACTGCTTGGCTGCTTTCGCCAGGTCTGCAAATAAACAACTAAGGTCCTTCTGATTCTCTGTGAATGCGGAAATCATCTATCACGGGATCGAAAGGGTCAAAATTTGCAATATGTTCAGTGAATTTGAAATGTATAATAAAACACATTATATCCTTGAAGTCAAGTATTTTTGTACCTGTAAAATGTGACGCATAGGCGGTTGTCGTGAAAAATACGTCACCCTATGTTTTGGTTTCGAAATCTCTTGAAGCCATAGTCTCTCATTGGGATGTCTCCGCCCCTCCTGGTGGCACGCTCTGTTGGGCTGTACTCCCGGGCCACACCCCCACTTTACACACATCCCAACGCACTTCTTCCTTTTTCCTCTCTCTGGCTCTTACAATCTATACACTTGATGAGATCCGCCATGTATGCCGTACCCCCTGCTCCCTATTATTCTTACTATCGGCCGGTAAGAGCAAAAAGTGCCATTCATACTTATACATATTATTGTGTTTACCTAAAATAATAGTTAAGATAAAGTCGCATAACTTAGTTTTGTGTGGCGATTGTTTAATTGTTCCTCATTTTTAATTAGCATATGTAGTCATTATTCAAATAAACAAGTTTACATATTCTGGTATAATCAAAAAGAAATAAGTTTAAAATGTATTTTAGTAAAAGGAATATGCTTATAGATTTATATCATTTAATTTTTTTCTTTTATTATTACTGATATCTTTTTATTATCACTTGCTGTTATTTTCCAATTCTGTTTATTAAATGGATGAGTATTTCGTTATTTTTCTGTTATTTAATATCAGATCCATTTCAATGCATATTTAATCATTGAAACAGGAATGAAAATGGGGTCTTTTGATTTGAAGCATCAGAGGTGCTGTATTATATGTGCGTACCTTATAAAATTATCTAAAAAAAATAACGGTCTTTAAGAGTTGAATTAAATATCGACTTTTAGTTACTTGAAAACGGTAAATTGTTTGTAAATTGTGTTATGTCAATGTAGCTTTTTATTGAATTTTATGAAATGCTTAGTTTAAAAAACAAACTATGCGTCTTCCATGACAGATTCATTTTAGAATATAACTTGGATACACTTATACCTTTATATTTGTTTTTGGTGGTTTCTAAATACTTATAGAAGTAAACAGTGTTTCGGGAACATAAAAAGATAAACATATTTTGAGATTGAATAACTGTAATCACCTTTTAAAATCACTTCTTGACAAGAATTAGACAAACGTTCTGCCTGCGATCCTTCGATTCGTTCTCTTAGCTCAGAGAAAGAAGTAAGAGCTGTCTTGTTATATGCTGAAATTGGAGTCTTGCAATTCTCATGAAGACCAGGTATTCTTTTAAATTACAATGTTTGGATCAATTAAAAGCGCAGTTAAAGACTATTTTCTTTCTCTGAAATTCTAGTTAGGAAATTTTTTAAAAAAATTTATTACTTGATAATTAACTTATGTCTTCTGTTACGATGGTTTAAAGCAAAACAGAATTCTTTGTGGAACCAGAGTCAATTTTGTGATCCTTTCGAAAAATGATTTCATGGATGCGTAGGCATACGACAAACAAATAAAGTTTTAATTAATTCGCAAATAATACATTTTAAGCAATTATATAAATTAGTATTTCTCAGTAATTTAATGAATTTTCTATTCTGTTTTAAAATACGTATCATTTTCTTACAATTTGAGTACTGCCTTCATCTGTCTTTAATATATTCCTAAGTTTCTTGTTTTCTTTTATCATATAAGCAATAGTGCATTTATCATTGAATTTGTACATTGTTCACTTATTGATCTTTTTCATTTACGTCAAAGAAGTGACAATTATGTTGCTTGCCAAAATTATGTTATTTTATCGGACTTATTTGTTTTTCTTGTTCAAACATGTATGTACCTTTTTAAAGATGTGGATTTTAAGAGTGATATTGAAAAATAGAAACAGCGGACAGTTAATGTCTAATATTGATATCTGTAAACTTTAATTTAAGACTACTTTGAGGTTCCAGCAGAAAAATGCTGATGATAAAAATTTTAAATGCGTGCTGTACATCCGAATCTTAAATTAATGTCATGAAATCTAGATCTATATTCAATTTTTAACTTATATATTTGAAGAGAAAATATAACTCATAAATGTTAACACTTTGTTTTGAAGTAAACGAAAATAGAGCATTCTTAGAGAGCAACTCTACATCGAATGTATGTTTTCATAGTTCTTTTTTAGATGTTTCCCATTTCAGACCTACCGAAATCCCGATACAATTCAAGTATTTTTGAAGATGATATCAGTTCTTCTGCTGATCGTGTGTCTGCATAAAATTTGCCATTTAGTCTTGGTGTGCGAAAGGCGGTTCCTTTTAATACCGTTTTTCGACGCCCACTGTAGTGTGAAGTTTCTTTTTCCCCATGTTTTTAATTATCGCTAATTTCTTGATCTCTCCTACAAAATTTCTATAATCTTAATCGCTATTATTAGAAAATTATACACTTTAAATAGCGTGCCGTTTCACACTATATTGCTTTATTTTTAGATATGCAAATCTTTATTAATTTCATTTAAATATACAATCGAACTGTATTCTCTTTATGAAATCGTTTAATCTGTATGTTTACGTTACACAGTAATGGAGTAATGTAAATATAAGAGTAAGGTGCTCTTTCATTCAAATAACTTTGAAGATTTTTTGACTGTCATAGTACATTTAAGCGCGAATTTTCTTCCATTTATGAAGTGGCTTGATATTTCAATAATTTTTTTTCAAAATTGATGCTTCGACAGTCATAACTTTGCGTCTCTGAACCAGAACCAGTCGGCTTCAAAGAAATTAAATTTTTGTGCTGTTCTTGCTTCAAAAATGCCTTTGACTTTGTTACTCAAATTTTCTTGTCGTCTTACTTAGGAATTTTTGATCGGTCGAAATAGACGTTTTCAAGATTCATATACGTGGTGAATTTCTAGTAGTTTTGAATGAACCGTTTATCGTCAGTAGACTATTTACTGATATTCTTCTTCAGTTACATTCATTTCATTCTTCAATTGTTGGTTTGAAGATGGGGGAGAGAGAAGGATTTTTAATAAAAATGAATGAAAATTAGGAATCGAACAATGACGAGGAATTAGTTTGTGCGACGGTTTATGTATTGTTGAGTGGAGTCTCATTTTCCTAATTGAGGGGGGGGGGGACTGTTGAAATTTAAACTAAAGATTCATTTATCGGAAATTAAATTATATATATATGTCTTATTTCTAATATAAAAACTCTTGATATTATTTATAAGTCAGTTTTTAAAAAAAATTCACAGTTTCTTCAAATAATTCTGTAAAGAATGTACTAGAATAATTTCATTATTGTCTCATGTTTTTTTAAATTCACTGAAAATCTTAATATTTGCTCCGACCCCTTTTTATGTAATTTAAAGATCGCAATGTATTTTCCAGCGTATGAAGTACGTGGTTTTATTAGTAAAAAATTACAGTTCTAGAATGTTTGAAATTTTTCAACAGAGAAGTGCTTAAATTAAGAATTTTTGTAGAATTATGGTAATAAATGCCCAAAAATATTTTTTTAATTAATTAATTCTCGTATATATTCTTTTCAATGAAATAGAAGCGGTAACTTTTATAGATGTTAAAATTTCGAATAATATAAACTACAATTTAACGGTGTGCTTCATTTTGTTTATATTTTACAAAATACTGCACTTTAAAGATTTTAAAAAAAAACTACAAACATTGCATTGTTTCACTCCATATAAGCTGCTTGAAACTGCGAAATTCTTTTAAAATTGTAATGTGGAAGCTACGTATTTGTTCGCTGTGCCGAAGATACGGATTAAATGTAAGAACTGATATCCGAGCGTTTACTGACATTTCACGGGAAAAGTAAAGCCACCCCAATTCCCTCTGGAGCACCAATAAGTCTGTGACGAAGGTATGAAGCACCCCAAATCTTGGAACAAGGCTTTAGATAAAATGTTTCTAACGTATAGCAAATGGATTCTTTGTTGATATGCAGGAGCGTGAAAAGTGAAAGTTATGCGCGTCCGAAAGCTTCTGAGTTGCATTGGGTGAGGATTACCAAAAATTCTGTGTATAAAAAATAAAATACTTTTCACGAACGCAGAATGTGAGAAAAAAAATACATTTGATACATGTTTAAATATCGCAATAAACTTGACACCAACTCAGACGTGAGATTACATTTGTATTGATCTGAAACTAATTTTACACATGCAACTTCATGAAAAAGCTCAAAAAGTGCATTGAATCGTATTTCAATTAAGTCATTGATTATCACGATAAGTAATTAATAGCCACCATCATAAGTAAATGTTAAAATATTTCATTTGGAACTAATATTTTAATATAAAAGAATAAAATGTAAAATCAAAATAAATCGTTCAAATGATAGTTCGAGTCTTTCAACTCTTAAACTAATCATGGGCCGTAATTAAATTAATAGAAACACTTTTTACGCAAAGAGCTGGTTCCGAGGCTGGTGTATTAAGACAATAAAAGATAGTCGTGCATAAAAAAGCTAATAATAAAGTTATAGATTTAAATTAGATTAGACCACTACTTTAAATGTAAACAAGGAATATTGCCTATATGAGTGAAAAATTCTTCACATTTCAGTAAAATTAATTCAAATTTAGCAACTGATATTATCAATTGATTCTTTTCTTTAAATCTGTCTTTTGCCATGGTTTTATATTAAATTCTAATCTGAAAAAATTATACTGTATCATTTTCCTTAGTCACATAAAATTTAATTCATTGCAATTATAATGTGGAAATACGAAATTCTTTTGGAATCAGCGGTTTTCCGTTGCCTTATTTTATGGAAATATTGTTTTAAGCGTCGAGATTTGCCCAACTGACGATCGCCATACTGTCTAAAGTAATATTTTTGCATCAATTTCAACCCAAATTCGTTTTTTCCCCTATTTCAAGCAATCAAAATGTTGAATTGCAAATGCTTGTTTATTTAATGCGGGAAACTAAACTCTTTATTACACGATTGAGTCATAATTATTTAAGCATGAGTTAGTAAATAATTCACACAATCTTGAACTGTGATTTTCATGTGTGTGGGAATAAATAGTTTTTGAAATATCGAACATGAATAGTCGTGTCTTCTCAATCCACGTGCCCTGCATTTCCCGGTATTTAAAAAAGATTTGTCCGGAATCATACCATTATAATTATGTTTTGGTAATAGATATTTTTTCTATGGCATTCAAGTTATTTTTGCTCACAATAATTATAACAATAAAGGAAATACCTTAAAATGCAGAAATGTTTAGCCATGAATGTTTTTAGTTGTTACCATTATTATTTATGCAAAAGTTTTTTGTTATAAAATTATTTAAACCAAGTTTTTCAACAAACGCATTTCACTCATCAAAAGGTGATCTTAAACCCAAATTGAATTCTATATCATAACTTTATTGTTTTATTTATTTTCGAGAAGGGCATTATATATGTTATTATAAACATAACGTCGAAGCAAATGTTTAGTTTCTTAATATCATGTAAGTGAATAAAAATGTTTATGAAATTGAGTGAAGAAGTTATTCGTGAACTCACTCGCTTTCATCAGATTCTTCGGCATTGGTTTCCATTAATAAATATAAGCCGAATATCCTTTTAAACATTTGGGGGCAAATCAGTTTTTTTCAGTGATGGCTTTAATATTCAATCTAAATAACATAAACATATATGCATTGTAGGAACTTAATTTTACCCAAAAATAAGTATGCATCATGTTTTTTCATTAGTTGACATTTTATTTGTGAAATAATTCGATTCAGTGACATAGTTAAAAGAAGAAAAAACAAAACCTAATATTTTTGACTCTAGGAGTAGGCCGTTTCGCTTTTAAGGTAATCCAATAATGCTGAATGATCAAACCGTCGCCTTTCTGTAAACTACTCATTTGATGGCCTACCTATGGTACATAACAATTACCGTTTGAATTACCTTTTTCTTTTTACTTAAAAACTAGATTCTTTGATTTCCAGTCGTATCAAGTCCTTATTTTCTGAGTTGCGCGTGCTGATTAGTATTCTAAGGAGGGGTGCTTCCCAGAGGAAACGAACTTTTCCTTCCTTACTATCGTATCCGATCCAATTCAACTGACTGAGATCTTCGTACTTCCTTTACTTAACGATAAGGCGAGGAACCTTTGGTTCAAAAGAAAGATCAAACAATAACTGATTTATTGGTGTTGCGTCCTATCGGTAATGCATTTTGCGTTTCTTACTGCTCATTCAGTATTCCTTCTATTGTTGGAAATCAAATCAATATGAAACTGTGGTTAAGAGACATTTTATTTGGATTTCTCGTTAATTTCGGTTTAAATATTGGTTTCTATTTAGCTGAAACTTGCGATTTTTATTCGTAGAAATATTAATTGTCGATACATGTAAAATTTCTATCGAAAAAATTTGTTAATTTTTTTATAATTGCTAATCAGAATTATGATTTTAGTTTCTAAATTTCTATTTTCAAGGAAAGGATATACAGCTATTTTATGAATGAATTGTTATTGAATAAATGCCTCTTCATTTCTGTACAGTTTAGAATTCATGGGAAGAATAGATCGAACCAATAGCATATTTTGTGTAATTAAGGTGAAAAAGACATGTACGATCTTTCTTGCCAATTACACAGAAATTTTAACGAGGAAGCAATGATAAAATTCGATTAATATTGTGAAGTTTTGCCGAGTCATTTTTTTAAATTCAGAAATTTTTGAAAGATCCTTGATGTTTTATTTCTTAATGGTACTGTGGTGTTTTGAAAAACTTTTACATTATTTACTTGCATTTTGTAAGAGCAAATAGTTGATTCACCATATTGTTTTATTGAAATGTAAATGTATTCAATTTTATTTAATACTAGAAGTAATTAAAAGTTGTTTCATAAGGATGTAGTTCTATACAATCTTGGAGGAGTTTGAATAGTTTCAGCATTTTATGTTAAAGAAAAATCTACCCGAGATAAATATTATAAATAGTACAATGAAAAATGTAGATTCGGCAAGTTAGGTTTGAAGCAAAATTTTTGTTACAGCTTATTTATTTAAAACATATTTTCTGATACTGACTTTATAACGAAACGCCGCTCTTAAAGCTAAACTAAGAGAGTTCTGAAATTCCAAACCGCTAGTAAGAAAAATATTTTGGAAGTGAGATAATATTTTTTTTTAAAATTGGGATAATTTATTTGTTCATCTTATACATCGATCTCTTGAGCTGCAAATCACCATTGGCTTTTCCATAGTTCTCTACAGAGTGTGCGATGTTTGGAAGCTAATGTTTCTTTAGTAAATAAAATAACTTTTTTTGCCAACATAACGGTTAAAGAAGATATTAGCTTTCTCAATCCTTTTCCAAAGGAATGCAAAACAAGACGATGGCATATTGTTCTGATTATTCGAATCCTTATTGGTTTTTACTGATGTGCTAGGTAATAACGTTTTAAAAGAAACCTAAGCACTCTAAATCTTACTTTATAGAAATAGAACAAGTTGTTGACCGGTTAGCGTTCAGAGGCTTTTTTTAGTATAAAATATTCTTAAATTTGATTTATTAACATTGCTTAATCTTTAAAGTTTTTATTAAATGGAACTACTTAAAATGTATTAATCAAAGTAAAACATCTATCTGATTTAATGTATTCAAAAGTTTAAATGGTCAATTGCTTGAAATTCTCTTTTATCAATGATTAACTCGTCCATTTTTGATCATTTTGTTTTCAAATCAAAAAATTTTAAGCTGTAAAGCACTTTGATAGATCACCAAGATAACCAAAACTATGTTTAATTCATATCAATAACTTGGCACTGATTTTTATTCATAGAATTTTTATTGAAATCATTTTGGGTTGATATAAGATATTTGTTTTCGTTATTAATCAGAATGAAAATCCAGTGTATTAAGGAATTTTGTACAATCGAAGAGATCCGTAAATATCATTTATTTATTCATAAAATTTGTTTAGCAACTAAGCAAAAAAATTTTAAAAAAAGGCTTCAGCCAAAATGTATCGAAATTCTTTTGAAGACCTTCATTAATTGTTTCGCCCAACTAATATTCGGCATAAAAAGAATTTCAAGCAAATAATATTTTTGAAATTCCAATTGCAACTTAATAATGCAATCATTAATCTTTTGTAATTTTTGGTAATTTGAATTTATACCTGGTAATGAATTTACAATAAGAGAGAAAGTAAATATTATTTAAAAAAAACTAAAAGCATAAATTATTCAATTCTTTCTTTTAATTTAATAATCAAATAATAATTTTGAAACCGTTTTGTCACATGAATTTGCTTGTTTTTAATCTACTTGGTCTATTTTATTTAAGGGTTTTTTTAATCATTACTAAAATCCTACTCATAATAATAAAATATAAAATTGTTTATGTGTTAAATCTCTTGTCGTGGTATTTGTTATTCGGGATTAAAAAAAATGCCTGTAGAGTTAGCTTCAAATATCTCTTGTTTTTCTCAAAATATGTAAATACAAAGTTATCTTGGCCATTTCGCTTTCACATATCGTTTATTTCTTGAAAGTTTGGTATTTCTTTTGTTTGATAGCTCAAAAGCTAAGTTCTTTTAAATGATTTTCTTTTCAATTTCAATTATATCTTTCTACTGTGTTATGGTCGTTTACATATTGTAAAGAGCTTGTCTTTGTAATATAAGTTATTTTATTTTCGACCTCATCATAATGTAATTAATACTTATACTTTTTCTTTGTTTTTATGAAAGAAATTTTCTTAGAAAATATTTTTTGTCTCGCAATAAAATTCGTAACGGAAGCATGTTACACATCGTTTATTTTGTATTCATTCAATTACCTTCTTTTTATCTGTCGATACCATATTATAAAATGTCGGCATTGTCTTACTTTCTAAATAAATTGCAGCTGAGGCTTTAATTGCAATTGCTGACTGGAAAACATGTGATTGAAAGACTATTATATTTGAAAACGTATTTTAAACGATAAATTTAGTTTTAAATCGTCAAAAATATTTAAGGAAGAGCTAAAATTAAATAAATACATATATGTATTTATATATCTACTTCAGTTATCACAAGGGAAGTTGCTTTGACAAATATTTGATATTTAAAACTGCCTGACTTGGAAGAGTTTTTTTTTTTTTTTTTCCCCAAAATTTGTATTAGTATATGTTAAGAAAAATTTAAATTATCGCCCCTATAGTATTAACATGCTGTGGCGAACTAGCCTATCGCATTTATTTTCTGATACTCTATTCTACCATTCGCCATGTAATAAATTTTAATTTGCATGCATAATTTTAAAATGTTTACTTTATTGTTATATATTTCGTGCAGTTAAGGAGAGGGGATTTTGTTTGTTTGGGAAATATTTTTTAATAGGAGCTGAACAAAATGTCTTTCAAGCATTAGTAAAATTATGCTTGACAGAAAATTACATCAACTTCTTTTAAATTATTGTCAATCACTCGTAAAATCTAGATGTACATAGAAAAATGAAAGAATTTCATTTTCAGATATTGCAAGTTATACATCAAGGTTCAAAATGATAATTTATAATCCACCAAAAATGTAGTGAACATCGAAAAGTTCTCCAGTTTTTCGACGTTTGCATAGAACATGTTTCCCAACAATTAGTTTTGTTTACATGGCCTGTATTCAGTGTGCGTCTATTTATTTCTGTCCTTCTTTGACCTCCGAGGATTTCTCTCGGTTAATCTTGAGCTGAGTATTTTTATTTTATTTTAAATTTGTTTTATTTTTAATATTTCTGCAAATAAGTTTTCATGAATTTTTACTATTTCTCTGCTCTTTTCCGCTTTGAATTGAAACTGGTGTTGTAACCGAGACTTCATATATGTGTTCTGGCCTACTTTTTTTAAACCTCAGCCCAGGCCCTCAAATACAGGGCATAATTTATTTCTTAATGTGAGATTACTGGGGGAAAACGGGGCTATGATTGTCGATTTTCTTTCTCTTTATGTGAAACGAATTAATATTTTCAGCGTAAACGCGAAATGAAATTGTTGAAAATTTAAGGTACAATAATTAATTTTGGTTGGTAATTCTGAATTAAATATAAATCTAGTTTCGAAGTTACTTTTAATAACTCTGTCGCAAAATAAACAAGTAAGCAGATGGTCTTTGCTGCACTTCTATAACATAACATATAAAAGGCTAAAACAATAAAACCATTTTCTCATTTGGAATCAAATTAATATTTACCATTGGATATGGGTCTTCTTTGGAGAGAAATGTCCTTCTTTGAGCTTAAGAATGATTCTTAGAATTTTCACAGAAGGTCAGTATGTGGCGAAGAAGGAAGAAGCGCATGTGCCCTTTATTTATTACTTCTGGCTGAAATTGAATGGTTAGTGCCATGGCAGTTAGTTGCACTTTAATTATTTTGAATTTTATCTTTTTACTGAACGTTACATTACTCTGTTTATGCCGTTTTTATCTGATGATATGAGTTTTATTATTTAACTGTGAAACTGTAATTATAACAACTAAAAAGACAGTTGGAAGAGAGAGAAAAAAGTATTGTGTGTAAAATTAATAAAACTTGATGACCAATGAAGTTAGTGTGCTCTAAGCATTAGTTTCATTAATAGTAATGATCACATAAATAATATAAGGTATGATGGAAGTTTCGATATTTAATAATTTTGCTTTTTTAGACTGGCGAAATGTATCCTAACATGGAGGACTGTTGGCCTGATTCCACTACTATGCTGCCATTATTAGCTTTTAGCAGTACACATCAAACATCTATTACACCACTTTCACCGCACCCGATGCATGGTTATCCTGGTGTTACAACTAGTAGCAGCGTTCATCTTCCATCAACACAGCAAAATAGACCTAGTGATAGTTTTATCGGCTTGCTACAGAATGCATCCTTGGAAGTTCCTGCTTCAGAAGAGGAATTCAATCCAAATAGTATATCTTCGGCAACTGGTATATAAATTTGAGTCAGTCTTTTCAGTCAATAAAATCTTTTTTATAAGTGTGAAAATTTACTTATGAAATATAATCCGTGTCATTCCATTAATTAATAATTTTTAATAAATTTATGAAGATAACTAAAATAATTTTATAGCAGAGTATGATCAGAGTTGACATTTACGTCATGAAATCTCAAACAAATTACCTTCTATTATCTCAGCATTTACTGAAATTAGTTTTTGGAGCAGGTTTGTTTTATCTGCAATTAATCTACCAATCTGTGTTAAGTTGGAAGTTCCACAAAAATATGGACTGAAATTAAGTATGTTGGACAAAACTTGGCTGGAGGTATGCTCATGAAATTAAGAATGTTGGATACAGCTTCGTAGGAGGTATGCTCAATAGATGCCACACTATATGTCACTTCATGATGAATGTATTACCTACATTGAATGAGCCATAACTTGTTCCTACTATTCTAGGTAGTGAATACCTTATATTGTAAAGAACATTAAATCTTTACAATTTAATACATTCCCGTACTCGATAAATATAAGGCAATGTGTTAAATTGTGAATTTTCTGCATCCAATTTTTCATAGAAAAGTACATGCAAGTACTAAATGTTATAATTAAGAGGACAATAGTTTGAATTTGTGCTTTATTCAAATTCATGGATATGAAAATGAAATATTTTTTGTCTCATTTATAATTCTTATTTTGTTTATTTAGGGCCTTCCAGCATTGGATGTGCTGTTGCAGAATCTATGGCAACTTTAACAAATGATACCGATCCTTTGCCTAATAATAACATCATGAATGCAGCATATAATTCTGAATTTCCAGAATTACTATATTCTAATCATACAGTAGCAGTTCCTCATAATGAGCTTCTTATTTCAGAATTACTGTTAGATGAGGATTTGCATTTGGTTTCACTACCTTCAAACGGTAATTATTTAGACTTTATTTTTGGGTGCTTATATTTTTAGTTGATTTTTGTTGTGATAACCTTCAACCAGCAGAAACATTTGTTTCCGCAGCATTTAACAATTTTTTAAGTCATAATTTTTGAGTCCCGGTTCGGGTATGGTTTGTTCTGTGTTCTATCTGTGATATGTTTGAATGTGCCCCCCTGTAAAAAGGGGTTGTGAAAGTGAATGTGTATCACCTTCATTCGAGCTAGAAGTCAGACTTCTGGCCTCTGGGTGCTCAAGGTCTTTACCCTCCGAAGCTACTGCACCTCCTTTCCGTGGAAACACGAACACGACATCATCATCAACATAAAAGAAAGTAATTATATTGAAACTTATTGAATTGATTTTTTTGGTTGCTTACACAAATTAAATAATAAATAAAATTAATCTTGCTCTTTAAATACTTTTATGGTTCGCCATAAAAATATTTATTTAGCCATAACGATCAATTATAAAATTTATGATAAATAAACTAACTTGAATAACGCCATATATATTGTTATTTTAATATTCTTACAGTAACAATAGAACAAATATTTTTTGGAATAATTTTAAAAATTCGTTTGTTTCTTATTGCAAATATTAATATATAAAACTTAAAAGTGATATGTGAATAATTAAACATAATTAAAGTTTTAAAACCTTCAGTATTTTTCCTAGTAATAACAGTTTTTTCCCTTGAGACTTTAAGGAATGAAACCAATGTTGATTTTCTAGCATCATTCATTATAATATTTGATGAAATAGTTATGCAAAATTTTAAACCCATTGTGTGATAATTAATATATCTAGTGGCAGATTTTTTTAATTGTGCGTGGAAAGTGTTTAAATTAAATAAAAAATGTTTTTGGAAAAAGTGAGCAAGAATACATTGAAGCAAAAAGCATTGAAGAGATTAAGGGAGACTGCATAAATGCTCAATCACCATCAGTTCTTTAGTGATTTGTTAATATTCGATAGCTATTAATTGTTATTGAAAATTTCGGGTACAGTTTTCTTAATTTATAAAGCAGTTTTTATCCTAAAAATTTACATACATAAAATTGCATTTTTTTTTTCTCGCTATCACCAAGTCTTTCTTACAGTTTTTTAATGCATATATAAATACTCCCAATAAAAATCGTTGTAGCTTTCCCTCCTTTCTTATATGGATATAACTATAGCTGTTGTTTTTTCTTTTGGATTTTTAGTTATATGATTGTCATTTAAATACATACTTACCATCATACAAGAAAATAATGTCATTTTTAATTGGATTTTTTTTTCTTTACAATTTATATTTATAGGAAACGAGGATAAAATGCACGATGATCATATGGATACGAGCAGTGATTCTGTTTCCTTAACATCAGGTCAACTGCCCTCCATTTCGGACTATGTGAGTAGAATTTTAAGTTTTAAAATAATTTTCTTGATTTTTCATTTTGATTTTCCAAACATACTGTAGTACAGTAAACCTTTTGATTTAATAAATAAGTTTGGCTTATGTACTATAACATAGAGGACCATGCTAATATGCAGCTATGACGATTTTTTATTACTATTAATATGCTATATACAGTGAGTATTTTTTACTTTCATGATATGGTACAGTTTCAAGTATCAAATCTCATATAAAAATATTCCTAATATAATCTATGTTTAAAGGCTTTCGCCTTTAGTGACTTTTTGCAGGATTGGCCTGTGGTGGAGAGCGTGACCATACAAGTCTGCGACACGGATTTATTTATATAACAGAAAATAATTTTATTTCCATTTGTGTTTTTTTAATCCAGGCATATACATTTTTAAATATTATGCTGCAAGCTTTGCAAATTTTGCTTCCACTGGTCCAAGACAAAATTGTGTATTTTTAGTCTCACTACACTTGCAAATAGATAACCCTAATTACATAATTCTAAACTTAATAAAAAGTGTCAGTGTTTTTTAAAGCAAAGATTCGAAATCTTTTAAGAACTTATGACCTTATATAATGAGTGTTTTTTAACAAATTTATCAAAGAGATTCTTTTCAGCTGTTCGATTTACTTAAGTACGACCTTGTACGACTTAATGAAATCCAATTTCAGCATACAGTTTTACTAATCAAAATCGCAATTATAAAATTATTAGGATAAATATTTAAAAATAATTTATCTGAATTATATATAACTTTTGTATCTGTCCAATTACAGTCATATATGCAAAAAAAAAATTTTCAATGTTAAAAATACAGATCTCAGATTTAGCATTATTTAAAAACATTTTACCTCTTAACTGTATTTGATTGATCCAAATTAGACATAAAAAATCAAAAAATATCATACGAATTTACTATAAAAATTTGTGAGAAAATCGTATACTATAGAATCACATAAAATTGTTCAAAAAATTCACATGACAAATTGTTTTTAATAAATTTATTATACAAAATTATTTTCGTTGTTTCATTTATTATCTTAGTATTGTTATAATTAATTGTTAAATCTATGAAATTTATTTTATTATTTATAATATTTGTGCATTTTTATTTTTTAAAGTTGTTACTAAACCAATTTAATCAATGTAATAAATTGTAGCTTTGATATAGGAAATTAGATTCAAGGTCTTGCTATCATCTTTATACCAGGTTCCTCTTTACTTCAAAATAGCCCTTTTTCTTCTGTTTTGATTGAGTTATTAAATCGTAAGGTTGATTGTAAATCTGTCAGTTCTTATCTTGGAATCTTATTTTACTATTTGAATTTGTAAATAATAGAATAGGAAATATTTGAAATTAATTTTATGAACTCACCGAAGCTTTTTTTTTTATTATAAATATTTATTTTTTTATATTTTACTATAAGTTAATTTTAATTTAATTATATTCTTTATTTTTATATTTGCATTTATGTTATACATATTTTTCACAAAATACATGTTTTATTTATTAACCTTTTTATTAGCAAATAGTAATAAAATTTAATTAGTAAATGTCAGTTATTAATAATTTATTTTATGAAAATATGCAGACACATTTTCCATATATAGTAATGAAATAACTTTGTAACTATTGTTATTCAAATAAAGAATCTATTCTGATATTTTCTGTGAACTAATATATTACTTTTAATGAAGTTTACTAATTGAATAATTATGACATCTTTTGTAATAATTTAAGTTTGTTATAAATATTAATTGGTATCAAATCCAAGAAAATTGTACATTAGATACGTGTTCACTTTTTTTCAATGAACTCTCATAAAATGTATTAAAATGTTTTTGAAAAAAATTAGCTAATTTTGAATGTATAAAAAGAAGTTTGAGGTTCGTGTTTTTTTTTAGTGCAAAAGCCGCCTTTGGCTCTGCTGAATGCTATTTATGGTATTAAAACTTTTATATCAATTTATTATGAAATATAAACCTAATTTTAAAATGAAGAAGCCCTCTGTGAGGAAAATTATTGGTAATAGTAGGTAAGACAGAAACTACAATGCAAACTAAAATGTTTAAATATAATTATAAATTCTTATATTTTTTATAAATTGAAAGTGGGTATTATGAAGAGTTTTAGTACTCACATATTTAACTATGCGAATCAAAGTGAGACATATGAAAGAATATTCGGCGGTTGTCGGGCAAATCGAGGTGATACAACGAAAATATTTAAGACATATAGAACAACTTAAATAAGAACATGGAAATGCAGATTCCCCTAGAAGCAAATGTTGATGGATGAATTCGGTATGGACAATTTTCAGACGCATTACCTACTTGGTTGTATGGGCCAGATATCTCTTTTAGGTTTAATTGTATGGAATTTATTTTGAATCTGTGCATCTCAATTGATTTGCAGCCAGTAATATATCTGAAATGTAGGTTTCTTGTAATCTGAAATAGATATTAGAGTTGGTAATAAAGCAGTGGCTAATCTTTCTGCCACATGTGCTTTATCGTCCCTCAAAATTCTTATATTTGCTGGAACTCAACATAAAGTAATAGGAAAACTTACAAATAAGTTTGTCTTATGAATCAAAAATATTGAAAAGCAAAAGATGGAATGATGAAAGCGGATTCGAAGCAGTATCTGCAGAACAATCTGAAATAAACAATGAAGCTTTTCAAACACCAGTAACTTTTATTGCGAAAATGGAACAAGATGAATGGATATTGTGAACTTGTGTTGACTTAAAATGATACAAGATTAATGGAAGAGCTTTTAGGGCCATTTGAAATTATGGTATTTCCAACTATATATTTGTTAATAAATGAAATCTGCAATCTTTTGTTTGTAAAAATGTTGGAAAGGATTTTATTTAATACCATGAAATTTCCAAATTTATAAGAGATATGGTTGTCGAAAAACAATTTGCACTTCAGTTATTTATAATTTTGATACTGTACGAGAGAATTCTTTCAAAAAATGAAGTCATTATCGATGATCTAATGAAATGAAACTTTTTTTTAAAATTGACTAAAATATTTCTCATTTTTTTTATCTGCCACATGAGAGGCAAGTGTTAGCCTTTTATCAGTGATCACATCCAAAGATTTTACTTTTTTATTCGGAACAAGCTTCGACAAAACTCTATACTGATTTTTAGACTGATAAAGAAAAATCATTACCATCACACCCCAATATCCGTCTGTTTCCCACAAATTAAAGTTATCTTTTGGTGAAAGCTATATTGTTTTCTGTACTAGAAGTGTGCCGGTCATTGGCGTATAAAAGTCCTTAATTACACAGATGAGGATAATTGATTCAAAATGTGTTCATTTTTAAAATGAAAATCATGCTGAAAACGTTTTCATTAGAGACGTATTCATCTTGTATGAAAGCACCAGAAAACTCAGATATTAATCAAAGTGCGGAAAATTCAGTATAAATATCGGCAGAAGCTCGTAATTATAGAAGTAATTTAAAATACCATGAGGTAAATGAATAAAGATGCCAAGCTCTCTCATAGACCTTCAAGATGACGAAAAAAGATGTTTTCTACGCAAAAATGCTTTACGAATGCTGGTTTCCTGAATCGATAAATTATTGGTAGTTGAATGTCATCTCTTGACTCTGTTTTGGAAAATATTTAAAATTTTGTTGTGTTCCAGACAATTAACTAGTCTTGGATTTATTATTTTTACAAAAGTCTGGTTATACAACTAATAATTTGAAAGATCTAAGAAATGTTTTCTGGTTTGAAAATTGGAGTAATAAAGGCTTGTTGCCAGATTGTAGAAAAATGTTGTTCATAAAGGGTTCATACCAGTTTTTTTTATTTAAGTATCAGAGATACGTTTTATCATGTCTTAGCTGATATTAATAGTGAGGTCAGTACAGTGATATTTGTACGTAATTCAAGCTAGTTCTGAATTCATTAAGTGTCAAAGATGGGGAATGGATAGGTAAGAAACGAAAGAATGGAGGAGATGCTATCATTATATGTAGCAATGCAATGAAATCTGGTTATCAGCGGAATTATGTGGCGTAGTAACAGAGCAAGACCTAACGCAGGTCTCCAAGATTGCGCTCTTCTTACTCCTTGCACATCATTCCTCTGGTGAGTAAAATCGTCCAAAAGTGATATAAAACAGTATAAATGTTTGCTCTTCTTTAGAACACTATGTCCTGGCTCTAAAGTGCGTGTCCATACATGCACAATTTTTTTTAAATTTCATGTTAAATCTCTTAGACCTCTAGATTTACAATAGAAAAACAAAAGGTATATAGAATGTTTTTGGTTGTTGTTGCTTATTTGTAAATGTCAGACACTTTTTACCATTTATAATGAAAAAAATATTGTTGATAACACAGCAACATAGATTCTTGGATTTTAAACAATTATAGCATCCTCGATGTGAACTGCTTATCACGGTCTTCCTTCTCAGTTTTCAATAATTTTCCTTTTTTAATAATTTTTTTTTCTGGCAATTTTTGCCTTTGGCAGTGAATGCTGATTAGATTCATTTATTCTGTTTTTGTCGAGCTCATCAAATGTTTTAACTAAATTTGCACTAGAATACACTCTAGCAACCTTAAAGATATTCAGTAATCCTATAAAACCTTGGTTAAAATGCATTACAGACATAAATATCCCAAATCTGAAGATTCAGAGCTCAACAAAGACATCTTAGGAACAAATTTCTACAAAAACACCGCTAAAGCTCCCATTGTCATTCTGTGTTTTTCTGTGCCAAGCATTTTCCTTATTTAAAACTAAATTTGTGTTTATAAAACTTTTAAACGTGTTTTCGGGCCTGTAAATTGGCACTTCTGGTTATTTGAATGTCCACTTCCGGTTCACCAATCATTACTAAAATATTAATATCTTATCTTCTAATGAGCGTAGAGACAAAAGTAAACCTGTTATGGATTGCTTAAAGACTGGCCTATCCAATAAATTAATTACTGGAAAATGTCATTTTTTCTGAAAATCGACCTTTTCAACGTGTTCGGATATCTTAAATATCTATTTCTAATTGCTGACAATTATATGTATAAGAAAATCCAGTTCTAGCTATTTTAGTTCAACATCAATTGCTGTTTTAATTTTCTTCCTTTTTTTAAAAGTAATTTTATCTATATGGATACATGTAATTCAGAACTTTTGTTTACTATTTTCTTAATTTTAGATTTATTTCATATTAATGATGTTCTTGATTATTACAGTAATGGTAAATTTTTTTTTCTAGGAAAGTGAGAGAAGTTTTAGCGATGTGCAGTTTGATCAAATGAATTGCAATGATCAGCAGTATTTTACTATGAAACCTTACTATTCTGATATGACTGATAATTGTCCTGGTGAAAAAATCAATTTCAACAAGAGATTTGATTATTCTGTTCCAAAATCTTTCGGAATGAGTGCTTCTAACGTTTTGCATCATAATCACTCATATCATTTACCATTTACCAGTGATGAATCTCCTAACAAACCCATTACTAAAGACAAATCGAAACCTTCAGATGAGACTTGCAACAAGGATGAGAAAAGAGCTAAAGAATTAAAATTGCCTATTAGCATTCATGATATAATAAATCTAGCCATTGATGAATACAATGAAAGACTTTCAAAATATGAATTAACAGAGGCACAACTCACACTCATTAGAGACATTCGTCGTCGTGGCAAAAATAAGGTATTTTTTTGTTTTAAGCCTGTTAATTAGATCGTTGTAACTAATACAATATTCTTAATATATCATAATTTCTAATTTACTATTTTAATTTATTGTAATTATTATTTTAATTCTAGAAATGATATTAAATTTAATTGTTTTCGCTTAGGTCAAATGTTAATTTCTTTGTGATGTATTGATGAAATAAATTGGTGGTGGTTAAAACTGTGCATTTTTTTTTCTGAAACGTTTTAACAATTAAATTATCTAATTCGTTATATATATATAAATTTCAGCATATTTTTTGTAACATACTTGTCTTTGAAACGAGTTCAGCATAATATTCTTCGAATTTTATGTTTAATTTAAATTACGGGTCTTAATAAGAAACATTTATTAGTAATTTATAAAAGTTATTTATTTATTTATTTGAGTTGAACGTAAATAAATAATTATTATTATGATTAATTGTCATTATAAATAAAGATTTCCATTATATTTTGCTGCTTAATGGACAGGACCTTTATACCTTATACAAACTCTTAAGCGGTGTTAACCTTTTATCCCCTTATTTCAAAATCAGAAGAATGTCTCCATATAAGCGTTTGCTTAAATTGATACTGGATTGCCCACTTTCAAGCGAGTTTATTTTCAATACAGAGTGAATAAAAAAATAATAATTTGAAAGCTGTTTTAGGTATGGTAAAAAATTGAATAGAAATTTTTATGCTATTTAAATGTTTCTTTAAAACAAATTATACCAAAATTCTTAATTTTTAAGTAAATAAAAAAATTGAACTATGCAAATTGCAAACGGAGCTTGAAGATGTGAAAAGAAATTCTATGATTTATATTCTAAAATTTAAACTTTATGTTATTTTAATTTTGATTAAGTTTTCGTGTGCAGTACTTTTAAATCAAATGAATGATTAAATTACTTTAAAAAAAACCGAAAAGAAAATTTTGAGACTATTGTCCCAAAAGACATATGGTCTTTTAACAGTTGCTTACTTGATAATTCAGCTTTGTTTGTGAAACAAAATGTGAAATTGATATGCTGTGGTTTTTAGAAATCAGCTATTATTTGCAAATATGTGTTATATTAAAATGTGCGTTTCTCGGTACTCTTTACTCATTGTTTATAAAACTAGATTTTAATGTATATTGAATGTTCTGATTATAGGTAGCTGCTCAAAACTGTAGAAAGCGTAAAATGGATCAAATTAGTAGTTTGAAGCAAGATCTCAGTTTCTTACAACGAGAAAAAATGCAGTTAAAATCCAAACAAAATCATCTTCTCCAGGAGAAGCAGCGCTTTGAAGACAAATACAAGCAACTCTATGATCTCGTATTACAGAGCTCGAATGTGAAACCACCTAATCCTCCTCATCATTTGCCTGTGCACAGAATTGATAGATTGGCTCATTCTACCAGTTCAGAACTATCTTCTGATGAGGATTCGGATCTAAACAGAAGTACTCGAACAAAAAGAAAATTAAAAAAATGACAACGACTTTTGTAGTCAAATTTATACATTCATGGAACTTATTTAATATTTGTATTTTGTGACGTTCTCAAATAATGTGATAAACATTATACCTCTTAACTAGCTACATTTTTTTTTTTTTCATATTCATCATCCTCATTTTGATTTCAAATGCTATGCAATTTTACCAGTGTTTTTGTTGTCTTTATATTCACTTTTACTTATGTTGAAGAATTTTGAATTGGTGGCTAGAATCTAACCGGTTAACTGGACATGAATTGGTTTTACATTCTTTAATTACCTGAAAAAAATAATTTTTCAGGCATTTTCTTGTTTAATTATTGTTTTCTATATTCTTTAATTATAATCCCTGTCGTTTTAAGTAAAAATCTTCAATTAAAGTTAGAATCACTTTTATAAAAGTGGAACGTGATTTGATGTTTAGCATATTTTTAATTTCAAAAATAGTTAGCTTGAAAAACTAAATCATTTTCTATGTATACATTATATTTAATTATGTTCTAAAATAAAATTATTAAATTTATTTTATTAATAAATGTGGGAAAGACGGATCCATCTTGAGCGCATTGAACTATGACTGGAAATTTGAACGCATGTGGTGCAATAAAAAATACCTATGTGATATAACTGACTCGGATGGAAAAAAGTCACCTGTTCTCTGATTATCATCTGATAATTTTACAAATCGGCGCCTTTTAAAAACTGAATGCTGAAAACCAGATTTCGCTGCACTACTCGTCTGTATAATAAATATTATCCGAATATATTGAAAAAAAAAAGTTTTTATATTTAATTGTACATGAGTATTTGATACGAAAACAGAGCAATGTATTTTATAATTATAAAGCTTATTCAAACACTTTGTATTTTACCCAACATTTTTATTTATTTCATTGGTTTAAGAATATATATTTTAATTTACTGTGTAAGAAAAGTACAAAGGCAAACGAATTTTA
Organism: Argiope trifasciata; assembly: GCA_026543055.1. Taxonomy (NCBI): domain Eukaryota; kingdom Metazoa; phylum Arthropoda; class Arachnida; order Araneae; family Araneidae; genus Argiope; species Argiope trifasciata. The sequence goes on along the minus strand of JAPMOQ010020853.1, from coordinate 2,783,456 downwards.
TTTATCGATATTATAAAATATATATTAATATAACGCGTCATTTTACAATTATTTGTTTAATTGATATGAAGGATTAATTTAATATCTAAACATTTTAGTAATTTGTAGCAAATTATAAAATTTTTAATTTGATCGATATTTTCTAAACTGTCATATTCTATTCGTTAAAATTTTTAAATCATTCAAGCTAGATTATGTTAATGAAGATCTTCAGTAAATCTTTACCTTTTTGAATATCTGTTGCTATCTACTTACCACTCCCTAATCATTTTTGTAAGATCAGGTCTAATTGTGGTGACATCTTAATAAGCCAGTAACAGCCAATCGACAGTGACGTACGTTTTTGCTGAATGGTTATGTTACTGGTCTTCAAACCTGAACATCGCTGGTTCGATCCTTCACCACAAATTGGTGCCCCGGACGTGATTTGAACACGCAACCTTCTGATATGGAGTCAGATTCACTTGATGTAGCAGAATCTCTCTTCGCTCGCTATTGCGCCTGGCGGTACCGAAATGCTCTCTTCGCTCGCCATAATGCTTGGCGGTAATGAAACACTCTCTTCGCTCGCCATAATGTTTGGTGCTTTAAAAAATCATTCGTCTCTACTGAAACTCACTGGTAGGGTGAGTACTGTTGTGACATCTTAATAAGCCAGTAGCAGCTAATAGACAGTGAAGTACGTTTTTGCCGAATGTTTATGTTACTGGACTTCAAATCTGAACATTGCAGGTTCGATCCTCCACCACACAATTAGCCCATTTGACCTGACTTACAAAATTATTACTCATTGACTTAATTAAATGATGGATTTATTTTTGGTAAACTATTATCACAACTGTGTAGGTTCAGTAATTTACTAGATAATTATATTATCATTTATATAATATATTTTTATATTATGTTGCAAAATATATTAGTCATTAAGAATTCTCGATTATAAAAATGGTGTCTGCCCAAATGGAAGAAGGGCGTCTGTTTAATATGTTGAGGAATTTTTATGCGGAGTCTCAAAATCTTTAAAAGAAGAAAACTTACTGTAAAGGATTGTATGTATGCCATAAAACTGAAATATTTATACATATTCCAAACATTAATCCTGAATAGGTGTTAATTAAGCATTCTTTCTTTATTATTATTTTATAGGTAGAATGAAAGAAGATTGATATTTTAGAGAACTTATTTGGAGAAAATGTATAAGTGCTATTGAAATCTCTTCTTGACAACTTATGATATTCATATTTTTCTTTGAGATTATGAGTAATTTTGTAAAATCATATTTAGCAGTAATTTCCTTTCTTTCATCAATTGTTTAGGCTTCTCTGCATTTTTTCGCAATTTTTTTTAAACTTCTGATTATTTCATATTGTTAATGCAGGCTCTACTAATATTATGAATAGTGGAGTAGCTTCTGATAATTTCTGATATCATAAAATTTCAAATAGAAACTAAACCTTTTTCCCTGTAATTTAATACTTAGTACTTGTTAACTTCTTTAAATTCAAAAATATTTACAACAATCTTTTACTTACAAAAATAGTCTGTCAAATTTTATGGTAGTGCTCTAAAACAATCCATAGGGTAATCAAATCTGGCTACTTGTTGAGCTGAAGTAACTTTTGGTTTGTTTAAAAAGTGACTGTTTATCCCCACCCCATATTTGCAATTTTTAAATTTGTAAACCTTTTATTGATTTTCACTGCATTCTATTGTATATTTAAATTTATTATTAGGGTTTTTGTGCACTTATATCATATCATTAATAAAACAAAAGTTTCTTTCAAGATTTTCAGAATGTAATTTTAGACATCATACCTTAGAATTTTAATAGTTCTTAATGGTTTTAGCATTAAATGCGCTTGTCCATTAACATATATTATAATAATATTATTACGTCTTGACAAATATATACTCCAATGGATTATTCCTAATAATCGCCTTTTTGTAAAAGCAATCAAAACTTTCTTTGCATTTTTATCTTTGATATTTCAGAAGGCATTAAACATAGAGGAAAGACAGATTTGGCTATATTTCTTCATTATATAGAATTCTCTTTTATAGTATCAATATAACACCTTTGATTTCATGCTGTACTTTTATGACGTCAAAAGAGTTTGTCTTAAAATTTTCGTCATAATTCAGATTATTTGCAAATCCGTCCTATAGAGGAAATAAACGAATATTAGTACTCATCTGTTAAATTAATAAGTTAAATCTAGGGAAACTATTTTAATGGAAATTATGTTGCTTATGCTGTTGTTTTTCTGTTTGTTTGTTTTCTAGTGTCACAGGTATCAGTAAGCGTCATTTGAATGTTGGGTTTTATTGTCGACTTTTATTAATGATTACCTAACAAGTTTTGTTCATTTTTTGCAAAGGATTTCTTATGTTTTTAATGTTTTAAAATATTTTTTTTAGTAGTCGTCGTAATTCATTTCACAATATTGTACTGTAGAATTATTTTTAAAATGTATACTTATTGAATAAATTTGTGAGTATTTTGTGCAGTTTCAATTCTACTAATAATATTTTGTATTCATCGTCAGCAACTGCTGTATGATCTTTATATATGTATATTAAGAGATTTCTTCAACAGTGTCTGCTAATGTAAACCAGTACTCAAATAAATTCTGTGATATATGTGCTTTTTCTATCAATTACTTCACATAAATATTTCATTTAGCATCTTCTGTTGTATTTGTTTCTCTATTAACGAAAGAATTTGATAGTAAATGAATGGGAGAGATACCAATGTGACTTGGAAGTTATACCAAAGTATTTTGTCATGAGACTGCCACAGTTTCTACATTTTGGTACTTTAACAATCGAAAAGGATTAATGATTGTCGGTTATACACTGACTTTTTTTCATTATTTGTTTGAACAAACTATTAAATATTATTAAAGACTTCAAAATATTAAATACATAAAAGATGCAAGGCCTGCGATTTTCAAAAATTTAACATTAAAGTTATTTTTGGAGCATCTGTAAGTAAAAGCAATTCTTTTACAAAATTACTTTCTTTTGCATAGTTTTAAATAAACAATTGTTTAAATCATAAAAGATTTTGAAAAGTTACGAAGTCATTATTTTTAAAATCAATTCTCCAAAAAGAACTTTAAAAAAATGTGATAAACGCGTTTTCCTTTTTTTTCCCAATCTGCCCCCCACCCACCCCTTTTTTATAATCTGCCCCTTTTTTTCCTCTGAGATAGCAATGATATTTCAAATAATTTATAAGTAATAATTTTTTCTACGAGTTTAGTAAAGGTTTTATGATGGTTAGTAACTCCTTTTAACTTGTCATTGTCAGCTTTACTACACTGATGGAAAAAAAAAAAAATCCCAACACCAAGAAAAAATTATTGTACAGTAATGAAATTTTAGGAATACATTTGTCTAGGTAACATATTTAATTGATTACAGTTTCAAGATCACAGGTAGAGCCATTGGCGAGAAGAGCCATTTCAAATGCGAAATGTTGGTACATTAGTAACTGGTGTAACCGCCAGAATTTTGAATGCAAGCATGCAAACGTGCATGCATTGTGTCGGATATCAGTTTGTGGGATGGAGTTCCATGCCTGTTCCACTTAGGCGGTTAATGCAGGTTGTGGATGACGCTGGAGTTGTCGTCCAATGATGTCCCATACGTGCTCGATTGGAGAAAGATCTGGTGATCTATCAGGCCAAGGCAACCTGTCGACACTCTGTAGAGCATGTTGTGTTACAACAGCGGTATGAGGGCGAGCGTTATCCTGTTGGAAACCCCCCCCCCTTGAATGCTGTTCATGAATGGCAGCACAACAGGTTGTATCACTAGACTGACGTACAAATTTGCTGTCAGGGTGCGTGGGATAACCACGAGAGTGCTCCTGCTGTCATACGAAATTGTTCCCCAAACCATAACTCCAGGAGTAGGCCCTGTGTGTCTAGGCCGCAGACATCTCACTAGCAGGCGTTCACCTGGCCTCCTTCTAACCAACAAACGGCTATCACTGCGACCAAGGCAGAACCGGCTTTCATCAGAAAACACAACAGATCTCCACTCCGTCCTCTAGTGAGCTCTAGCTTGACACCACTCACGTCGCAAACGGCAGTGGTTTGGAGTCAGTGGAATGCACTGTACAGAGCGTCTGGCTCGGAGCTGTCCTTAAAGTAACCGATTTGTAACAGTTCGTTGTGTCACTGTGGTGACAACTGCAGCTCGAATTTCAGCTGCAGACGCAGTACGATTAGCCACAGCCATACGCCGAATACGACGGTCTTCCCTCTCAGTTGTACCACGTGGCCGCCCAGAACCTGGTCTTCTTGAGGCAGTACCTTCCCTTGACCACTGCCGCCAATACTCATGCACAGTGGATACATTCCTGCCAAGTCTTTCAGCACTATCGCGGAAAGAAAACCCACCTTCTCGTAGCCCTACAACACGACCTCGTTCAAACTCAGTGAGCTGTTGGTAATGGCTTCTTCGTCTTCTCAGAGGCATCCTTGACTAACATTAACCCACTACGTCAAAACTTAACTGTAAATAACGATCACGAACCTTACAGCGCTTATTTAAAGCAAACCTTATTTGCATGTTCATAGTTTCGCTACTAGCGCCACACTTACGCGCGTAGCTCGAAATTTGAATCGACGTCATCTTTCAGATGTATAAACACGCCTACCCAATTTCGTTTATCTAGCACAGCTCCTTCCTAGTGTTGGGATTTTTTTTTTCCATCAGTGTATTTTTGAGTCTAGAATAATTTTCGAAAATATATTCATGAAGGCAGAATGTTTTCTAATATAAATTTCTCGTTACTTTTTGAATGTATTGCAAGTGAAAAATTCCTTCACTATATGATAAAATAAATTTTAAAAGTTAAAACTTCATGCAAAAAATTACATTTTCATCTGGATATGTTAATATTATTTAATTTTCCTGTGGCTGTTATATTAAACAATCGTTAGGTGGCAAATGAGCATCAAGGTGTATATGATGTAAATATTTATTAGATCCTCTATACAAGAAATAATTAAAATGTTGAAAATTAAATTTTTATATTGACAAATTTAAAGAGATATTACGCTTATTTTAAATGAGATATTACGCTTAAAAGTATTTAGTTAACAATCTTATTTATCAGGAAAAAGCATTTAATTTTTTAATCAGAAAGATGCCATTTTTGAAGACATTGAAGAGTCTTTTCATTTTTAAGTGAACTTTAATCCAACCCGGGATGGCACAATTTATTTACAAGAGGTACGTCCGCTCACAGCAACAGATTAAGCAAGTGAGGAAAAGCGAGAAACGAATTCTCCTTATATAGCATAAGATATTGATAGGGAAAAAATCTTGCAGTGTTAATTGACTATTAAGATTCTGATAGGGATTTCTGACGCATGCCAATCACAAGTTAGGGAAACACAGGGATCTATTTTAAAAAATTTGCTTACTGGACATTTTTCTATCCATATCAAGCGGAACTTGTAAAAGTGCCGGCGTTTAACGGTACAGCAATTTTACAAAGCTTGTCTTGAATTAATTAAATAGAGAAAGTGGAATGGGATCAGGAAGATAAAGAATATTTTAAAATGAAATTACTAGAAGCTAAATTAAAATAAAACTTTGGAAATTAATTTCCAAAGTTTCGTCTCGACAATGCGCAGAGCAAATGTTTTCCCATAGTAAGATAAAAGTGTTCCATAATGCAAGTCTCAATTCCAGCCACTCTCACTCGAGTCGATCCTTGAATCGCTATCGAATCTATCTAGAATGCGTATATTATATACGTGTTCGTGTTAATTGCAATTCACCATACTAAATATTCACGGCAACAGATTCATGGATAAATTTCTAAGCGGAAGTAAGCGAGTATTAGAAGATAGTCAAGTATACAGACGAGCGTGGTTCCAAAAATAAAATCAAGAAAATATTCTCTAGAATACTTCAATTTTGTTTTTGCAAGTACTGAAGTAAATGAAGAAGAAAGGCCCCTGTGTATTGTTTACTCGAAAATGTCGGCCGCAGGCAGCATGAAACCTAAAAAAATGTAACGACATTTGGAAACGCTTCTGTGAATAAAAAAAGTTTTAATTGCATCTTACAAAGTTTCATATAAAATAGCCTGATGCAAAAAAACCTTACACCACTGGAGACACTGCCTATATTGCCAGCAGCAATTGAAATTGTAGAAACTATGGAGATAATTTTTCTTAACAATTGCAGTCCATACCTCTCAAATGATACTGTTGCTCATCTAAATTGCGATATAACCGAAGATGTAAAAGGTCAGCTTTTATTGAAGTTACGTGACAAATTGTTTTCAATACAGCTTGACAACATATAGTAATATAAATACTCATTTAATTGTCTATGATTTTGTGATAATTGTCAATAGCAGAAATACTTTTCTACAAACCAATAGAACTCAAAGCAACAGCGGTCGCATTATTTGCTATTTTAAATGATTTTATGAGCGAAGCAAACATAGAATGGAAAAATTGCGTCAGAATATACATCGATCGCGCTCGTTCAATATCTGGAAGATTCCAAAGTGTACAAGCCCTTGTAAAACGGAAATCGCCTCAGTGCGCCTGGACACATTGCATAATCAACAGAAAAGCTTTGGCATTGAAAGAAATGTGTCCTGGACTGACTGTTGCTTTAATTACGGGTATAACCATAGAAAATTATATAAAAATGAAACCCCTGAAATCGATAATCATTTCCGCTCTTTGTAAATACATGGGTTCAGTACATTCAGAGCTACTATTTTACTGCGAGGCAAGATGGTTATCACATGGGAATTTGCAACGTGTTTATGAATTAAGAGAAGAAATCGCCTTTTCCTAAAAGAAGGAGGCCGAGAATTTTCGCGATAATTTATTTATGATTAAATTGAGCTACTTGGTCGATATATTCGAGAAATTAAATGACTAGAATCATCAACTCCAAGGAGCAAATTCGTGAGAGTTAACCCTCTGCGTGTTTTCATTATACGGGTGAAACTTCTCAAAAGCGATGGTATCAGACTAGTCCTGCGTCGTAAAAGTGCATCGGTTTTCCAAACGAGATGCCATGAAAGCGTTTGACGAATTTTTGCTTTCCCCCATGTGGGGTCATTTCGTTGTATGGGGTCAAGAGTCCCTAAGGGAAGGAACAAGTTGCTGCTCATTCAAGTCAAATTTTATTGCATTCGTTTATTTTGTACGGCTGCAAAAAGAGGGTTCTAAGAATACTGAAAGGAAAAACTGTTTATTTCTATTTAACCCCGATCACTGATAACTTGAGGAATTAAGATAAGCGTCATACAATCCTATTTTAATTTTTAAATTTAAAAAATCAAAAACAATTTGGGGCTTAACACATTAAGATAATTTGCCAAACCTTGAAAGTTTGTTTGCATGAGGTTTACAGACTAAAACACAAAAGGATATGTTAGTTAAGCATTCAGATAAAATTCTTTGTATAGATGCAACTCATGGTACCAACTTCTATAACTTTCTCTGCATGTTCAGGATGAATATGGTCAACGGTATCCAGTTGCACATTTTATCACTAATTATTCAGATTACCATTCTTTAATTTCTTTATTTTCAAGTTTACACTGTCGAATTCATAACCTGAACGTAAATACTGTAATGATCGACGATGATGGTTATTCCTTTAAAGCCTTTAATTCTGTATTTGGTCAGAATATAAAGTACCTATTATGTTAATGGAATGTTTTTCGCGCTTGGAAAAGGCAGTTAATTTCAAAAGTATGTGATAAATTTCGCCGTGAAAAAATGTTTCACGGCGTTTCACTTCCTTCATTATTTTTAACGAGTTGTTAAAAATAATGAAGGAAGAGTCTGGAATGAATTTTGAAAATAAATCTTCAATGTTTATGGACTGCAATTCAAACGAATGCCAAAATTTTATTGATTGTTTTGTTAGAAATTATTCTGGGCGAAAAGCATTATGAGCAACCTGTTTTAGACAATTTCCACATAGTAATACCAGTACTAACAATTATAGTGAATCTTTTGACAATCAATTAAAAACAATTAATCTTGAGCGTAAATATAATAGGCGAATAGATTATCTTATTTCAACTCTTTTGAGAATGGAAAGGGATAGATTTTTAAAATATTCTTGTAATGTTATTAATAATATTCCTACACATTCCAAGTTCACTAAAACTGTTAAAGAGAAACATGACAGGGCAGTAAAGATTCAGAATATAGATGTCATTGAATATGACAATCATTGGGAGGTTAAATCTCAATCTGTAATAGGAAAGATATATAGGGTAAGACAAATTTCAGATGTTTGTGTTTTATTGGATCATTGTAGCTTTAAATGTTCAAATATTGTGTGGCACTGTGCAATCACTTGTATCATTTTTCTTGCGAAGACTGCAGCAACTTCGGTAAACATATACATGAAATTCATTTAATGTCTTCCGAACCTAATATATGCACAACCGATGAGTCTCATAAATTTGATGAAAATAGTTTTACAATTAATTATGATATTTTAAGTGAAAAATTAAATCCCAGCAAGTTATCTACTATTGAGAAGTGTAGATCAAAGGAGGCAGAGTGCAAAAAGTTAAGTTCGGAAATATTAGAATTAATAGAAATTCCTCATATTAAAGAAATCATGTTAAATAATGTAGTTAGTTGTTTGAATAATTTAGTAGCTGGTATGCGTGGGGTTTTGAATCTTAAAAGTAATCCTGATTCTGTTACATCTTAATTATATGTTGCTCCTAATCAGAAAATTAATCCTCAGATTAAATGGTTTCAAACTTTTCAAAGAAAAAAAAAAGGAACTGTTCAACCAGTGAAAATTGTAATAAGAAGCAAAAATTAAATGAACAGTTTCTTGATGAATCAAATTATCTTTTTGAACGAGGCAGATTTAAAGTCCTATAATGCTAAAAATACAGAATGTTATTCATAGATTTAATAAATTTAATGTCACAAATCTTACTGCAACAATATTAACTATTGATAATATTGATCTTTCATTTTATATATTAAAATCTTTTGATCCATTTGTTGCTGCCAAAGAATAAAAATATCTTAAATGGATATCATTAAATTTCAAAAACGGTTGGCTGTACGATTCAGTTATTGATTCATTTAATTTTTCATTGTAACATTCTCCACCCCCCTTTAGTGATAAAATATTACTGCCAACTGTGTTGCCTTTGTGTTTGCTAGACACCTTGAGATAACCACATATTGCGGATGTTCTCCTTTCGGGACCAGAGGCATCTATAGCGGAAAGAACACACGTGGAAACTCCTCGTCCAGAAGACAGTGATAGCGCTTTCAGAGACAATGGAACATCCAAACATCTGGATGCCGAATTTCCCTATTGTAAGCGGACCCCATGTTCCAGACTTTTCAGCGCGCCTTAATTACCTTTCGACGACAGATTGACACCCTCGGAAATGGCCTTTTGCTGGACATGATTGGCCGGAAGAGAGGAGCAGTAGACACTAAAGAAGAGGAGGCGGAGTCGTTCGCTAAAATAAAATACTTAGAGGGTTTTTTTTTTTTTTTTTTGGAGAGGAGAGAAGGGTTTCTGGAAGACAGCTGAAGTACGCCCATGAGCCCGGTAGATTTGGAGCGCCGCGTGAAATGATGACTGACAGACCAACCCGTGAATTCCCAGTGGTGTTGTGTTTACTATTTAATGGAGAACTGTTCTTCACGTAAAACCCTTCAACTTGGATTGTTGTGATGTAAATAGCAACTATTTAATCAAGATAAGAACGAGTGGTTCTTTGTGTATATATAAAGAAGTAAAATAAGCTGTAAAATAAAGAAGTGTCTAAAAATTCTGAGTATTCTTTGATCTCTCGAGATCAAGACATTACAGTATTAACTAGAAGATTCACAAATTTCAAAGCAGTGGAATCTTTAACCTCCCTTTCGATTTTCAATCAAACGAACATTCTTCAATTTCCTTGGATTCCAGAAGTAGTCAATTTAGATTTTCTTATAATTCCTGCAAATTTAAATTCCTATTAGACTTCAATTATAGCTGATATGAAAAGTAAAATATTCTAATATTTTAACCCACTTTGTTATAAGCCAGATAAGGATACCTCAAAACTAATTAACCGTTGGTGTACAGTATTAAATATTTCGCTCAATTCAAATAGCCACTGTCAGATTGTTTACTCACCTCATGTAAAACAAATACAGTAAAAGCTCTTTATTCGCGGGGTATATGCTCCATAAATATGCCGCGAATATAGAAACCATGAATACGGAATGGTAATTTATATGGGGTTATAGGGGATACATTCCTAGGTGACAAAATTTAAAAAATATATATATATATATATATAAAAAATCAATTTAATTGAAGTTTTTGAACATTTTGATTAATTATCATAAGGCTTAGACAATGGTTTGAAGAATTTTGTAATTTTCTCTTGCTTGGCAATTTTTAAAAGCTCCTTCAATTCAGACTGATACGCTGCAGTCGCATTAGCAATTTGCCTCTTAAAAATAAAGACTTCGTTCCATAGGCGTTC
>JAPMOQ010020853.1:2668674-2757125 GCA_026543055.1 Argiope trifasciata | reverse complement strand
TGACACCTACGTATATATATAAAGGCATATTGGGTCCAAAATGTTTAAAAATCTGTTAATTCCGTATCTGTTAAGTCCGTAATGGAAAAATTCCATGATACTAACACTATGTTTATCAACTTAATTAATTACTTTAATCAACTTATTAATTACTTTATTTTGACCTATATAAACCTATTTTTATGAGTAATTTTCATCGATACCAAACATAACATGAAAAGTCATAAACATCACAGAAACGCAGATTTTTATTTTCGAAGCCCCGTATATGAGAGTAAAGAAAAATTGTGTATGCATTTTTGGAGAAAATTTCTAACGACTGAAACCAGAATTCCAATTATAACATGAAAAAAAAGAGAAAGGATTACAATTTTAGTAATAAAATAACCTATCAAATTTAATTTATTTAAACTGTTGACACTTAACTTTATTGCATTTATACACTGAAGTGACAAAAGTCATGGGATGACTGTTAATATCGTGTCGGTCCTCCTTTTGCCCGGCCAAGTGCAACAACTCGACGTGTCATGGAGTCCACAAGTCGTTGGAAGTCCTCTGCAGGAATATTGAGCCATGCTGTCTGTATAGACGTCCATAATTATGAAAGTGTGGATGGTGCAGGAGTTTGGGCACGAACGGACCTTTCGATGATGTCCCATAAATGCTCGATGGGATTCATATCGGGCGATCTAGGTGGCCAGATCATGAGCTGGAATTGTCCGGAATGTTCTTCAAACCAATCGCGAACAGTTCTGGCCCGGTGACATGGCGCATTGTCATCCATAAAAATCCCATTGTTGTGTGGGTACATGAAGTCCATGAATGGCTGCAAGTGATCTGCAAGCAGCTGAACATAACCATTTCCAGTCAAAGATCGGTTCAGTTGCACCAGAGGACCGAGTCCATGCCATGTAAAAACAGCCCACACCATTATGCAGCCACCACCAGCTTGAACAGTGCCTTGCTGACAGTTTGGGTCCATGGCTTCGTGGGGTCTGCGCCACACTCGAACTCTACCATCAGCTCGTAACAACTGAAATCGTGACTCATCTGACCACGTCACAGTTTTCCACTAGTCTAGGGACCAGTCGATAGGCTCACGAGCCCAGGAGAGTCGCTGCAGGCACAGTAAAGGCACTCGAGTCGGTCTTCTGCTGTCATAGCCCAAGGAAGACAAATTTCGCCGCGCAATCCTATCGGACACGTCCCTCGTACTTCCCACATTGATTCCTGCAGTTACTTGACGAAGTGTTGCGTGTTTATTAACAATGACCATTCTACACAGACGTCGGCGGTCTCGGTCGTTAAGTGCAGGTGGTCGCCCACTGCGCTGTCCATGATGGGATGTGGTGCCTGACATTTCATACTCTCGGCACACTCTTGATACTGTGGATCTCGGAATGTTGAATTCACTAACGATATCCGCAATGGAATGACCCATGCGTCTAGCTCCAACTAACATTCCACGTTCAAAGTCTGTTAATTCTCGTCGTGTCGCCATAAATCACGAAAAACCTGTTCACATGAATAACTTGAACACAAATGAAAGCTCTGGACACAAGGACACAACAAACTGCGCATTCATACTTTTTCGCTGCAATACTACTGCCATCTGTATATTTGCATATTGCTATCCCATGACTTTTGTCACTTCAGTGTAAATATGTTAAAGTAAAAACAGATAGTTGATTACTTGATGGAATCGGTTCTAAATGTGATAGGGATCTATATTTTAAGTGCTAAATCCTTCTATCACATTTTATCTTTTTATGTTTTGAAATTATCGTGTCTACCTGTATCTTTCTATAAAATCAATTTTATTTCCATTCTAGCTTTTCAAGATTTTAATGTTATAGTAATACTTTTTATTGCTTCAATCATTTCATTTATTTTCAGGCACTTAGTGACTATACTAAATATATTTATTTTCGTAGATATTCACTGATATTTATTTTAATTAAGAGAAAAATTTTAAAATAATAACTAATCAAGTTTAATTCATTATCATGTACTGAGTTTTTGAATCAGAAGTATGAATATTCTTTAAATTTTTTAAGTAATGCTTGTGACATTTTTTTAGAATACTCATGTTGGTTACATTCTTTCACATATGATTTCATTTCTGTAGCTCTATTTTTGGTGGGGGAAATAAAGGAAGAGCTGTATTTTTTATTATGTTATTGCTTAATAAAAAAATTGTCAACGCCTTCCTGTTTACTAAATGAAAATTTAAAAAAACCAAAGATGAGAAAATTCAGAAAATTTGCATCTTTGCAAATGTTATCTTCATAAACTATCAAATGGAAAGTGAAACTTTTTTCCTGAATAGACAAATATTTGCAAGAAACTCAATATAAAGTATTAATTTAAAGTCTTATCAGTAGTTTTCAAGCATTACAATTTCTTCAAACTTCCATATCATATCAATGGAGATATTTTATTGTAATTCGAGGAATTTTGTCTATCTTAACTCTAATATTCATATTAATCAAAATATTTTTTAAAGTCGCAATCTTAATTTTTAAAAAATGTAATTACCTTCATGTTAACAAAAATAATCTCCCAGAAACTTTTTTGTATGCTCTCTAATAATGATGTTATCGTCCTTCCTCCTACCACAAAAATGGACCTTAATAAAGGTTGTATATATCACGAATACCCAAATTTTAATTTTTAGAGCCCCATAAATGAGAGTATTTTGCTTCTTAATATAGCTATGCAAACTGTTTATGCATTTTAGGTACGGTTTTTTCTACCGTTTGGATCCCGAGTCCCAAATATAACTGAAAAATAGGATTGCAATTTTAGTAACAAAATTACCTACCAAATTGATTTATTTTTATTTAAGTTATCGCATTTAGATATCCTTTAAAATAGGATATGGAATTATATTTTAGGTGCTTTCTATAAAATTTTATAATTTATTTATCTACGTTTTGTACTTATCATTGTACTACGTTTTGTATTTTGTATCTATCGCTCAACCATAGAGACCTCCAGAGAATGGATTTAGTTCAAAATTTGATAGAAATCTACAAATTTAAAAACCATGAACCAAATTTTGTACATGTAGATAGTACATAGAATTATAATTCTCGAAAAATAAAATTAAGTAAATTGAAAGTCGTAAGTTTGATTGTCTCCGTTACAGATCTTCCCGAGTTCTAAAACATGTTTTTAGAACATGTCAACTGAAAAACGATTTGAGTTACATGTACGAAATTTTAGCATGGATTTTATACTAAATTTGAAGATTTCTATTAAAACGTTGAACAAAATACCCTCTAAAAAAGTCTGTAGGACTATTTGAGTATAAGTGAACAAGATAAATAAAAAAGTGTATAGGAGTTAGATAATGAAATTTTATAGAAAGCACCTAAAATATAATTCTTTGAACCTCACAAACATAAATAAAATCCTCTAAAATCAGGTTCTAAACACTAGCAATAAACCAAGAGCCCATATTAAAAACAACAGCAACAATAAAGTTTTAATTTTTTAAATTTCTTATTTTCTCATTAACGAAATATAGAGTAAGTATTACAATTTTAAAAAAATTTGACTCAAAATTTTGACGAATCTCTCCGTTTTAAACCTCAATGAGTACAAAAGAAGAAAAAAAATTGGTATAAAGTTTCTCTGTCCTGGAACGCGATAACTCAATATCGCTTTGAGCTCGACAAATGAAATTTGGTTCATGATATTTATAACAAATATGTTTTCCACAAAATTTTGGTCAAAATTTATTCAGACGTATTCTATCTGTTCAGTTGTGCGAATCTAAATTAACATGATAAAAGGAATGGAGCTAGATGGACAAAATTTGGTACATAGATTTAACATGTTATGTATAGATATCTGTCACCTTTGGAATCAAAGGAGTGAGAGTCTGTTGTTTTGTATATTAGAAATAGAATTTTTATAAGCAAGTAAATTCTATTTGCTCTATGATTTCCGAGTACAATTGTAGTTTTGTATCAAATTTTGTTTTTAATGGATTGGGAAAAATTTTGCCTAAAACACAAATTTGATTTTCTGTTACTATTAAACGCATGCTAGGGAGTAATTCTTCTAAAAAAACGTTGAAAATCACGCGACAGATTCAGTAAAAACTTTAAATTTACCCCAAAGATTTATATTTCATAAACGTTTTTTGCGAATGTTATAATAAAGATACAAGACTTTATTTAGGATCTGCAATTTTATGTATGAATAGGGACAGAGATAACGCCCTTATTAAAGCACAACGTTGAAGTTTTGGGAAGATCACTCCAGCTAGCTTATTTAATTTCAAAGTAAGAATTAATTTAATAGAATGCTTTTTATTAGACAATGCCCTTCCTCTATAGTTTACTAGTATGCTTAAGTACAACACTCAGATCATTTTGCAAACTTTCAGTCCTTTTTTTACCTTTACTTCAAAAGTACTTTTTACGCGATTATCTGAAAGACATGGTAATGTTTCCTAAGTAAATATAAATCGACACCTCCCCACTTCAAAAGTCATAAATCTAAATATCCTAATTTTGAGGTAAGTCAGAAATATATTGTTTATATTTCTAAAGCAAAAACTTGGTTTTTAAAAATAATTGGAAAAATAGTATATCCTGAAGTATTTATTTATTTGGAGAGTTTTAAAATATGTTGCAGGTTACACTTTCATATTGTAACGGATTTCCTATCCTAATCCGTCGGGTTCTTTTTACCTCGTATAGTGGGTGTGTATGGTGAGAAGATATGAGAACACACAATGATCAGTCCTTTAGTAGACGACACAACACAGACGTTTATTTACAGGACGAAGACAGGACAGCAAAAAGACGACAAATATTTACAAAAGACAACTATATACAGAATGCAATTATATACAGCCGAGGCGAATACACAGGGCAGCACACTGCAGTACTCTACTGCATATAGTAGCCCACAATACAACAGTAATCCACAGGCAGAAATTCCGTAGTGACAACGTCCACAGCTCACAAAGCGGCAGGACAGGATTCAGCAGGAGAGGCAATCTTTAAGGGATTCTATCTACACTCACGTAAATCTCTCCCGAACAAGCTGAAACTATTCCTCTGTCTCTTCTTGCCTTCGCTACCGACTCACTACTTCGCACAACGGGACTACTCCTCAGTTCATGACAACTCTGTTCCCGACGACGACATAACGGGCTATGACACACGACACAGGCTTCGTCAGAATACTCTATACAGCGATTTAGCAGTCCTCAATTCAGACCTCTCTATTTAGGTATTCTCAGTCTACTACCTCCGTACTCCATTCAGCTTCCAAGACCTCTCAGTTCAAGTCTTCTCGATTCAACTCCGCCGCGCTTCTTGTCTTCACTCTCTCCAATACCGCAGACTGGCTGCCTTATATATAGCGGCGGGGGCAGGGCTAAAATCCTTCTGGACCAATTAGGGTCATTCTGGATGTATCTCGGCTCCTAATGGACGGATCGGGAAAATTCTCGATGTCTCGGGTATCATCAATTTTGTCGCCAAACCCTGGGACCTCTGACGTCACACCCATTCACTAATCAATACAGATTACTGTCAATCTGTCTTCCTTACGGTGACAGTATTAGCGCGGGAAAGCAAAATTACAGGTTCGTAACAATATGTTTACCTTCATTTTTTACGTTATTTTAAACAAATAGTGTAACAATCAGTAATTAATAAACGAAAATGTTTGATGTTAGTTAGTTAGTACAAGATACAAGTATCGAAATAATACAAATAATTATTAGTATAATAAAAAATGTTAATTAATTAAAAATAAATTAAGTAAATTATTTATTAATTAAAAATTAATGTATTATATAATTAAAAATATCACTTAAATTATTAATTTAATCAAAAATATTATTAAATATTAATTATTAATCATCAAAATATACTGTTCTAAATTAATGGAGTTCGCTGAAATTTTTAGTTCTAAAAACTTTGTTTCTTGTCTATAAATAATTTAATAGATAAAGTTTTATCAAATTACATGTTAAAAATGTTTGATATTTTTGATTGAAAATCGACATTTAATTGTTTCTTTAACGATCGATACTTTTTTTTTTTTGAAATTTTATACATTAATTTTTTTTAAAAATATAATATAGTCTACCAATCAAGGAATTTATTTTTATTTTCATTAAATAGTTAAAATTAATTGACTATGAGTTATTTTATTGTTTGAATTAATCATTTAATTATAAATTAAACTGGAATAAACTGAGTATCAAAAAATTTAAATCTCGGATTAAATAATCGAAATCTTTTCCCCGGGATGTAGAATTTGAATTTATTCTGACTTTCTCCAAATATTCTTTTTTAAAAGAAAAAAAAAAGTCCTCATTAAATTCACAACAATATCAATAATCCGTTTGGCTCAACTACTGACTTCACATCTCCTTTTTAGGATTTTTTTTCCTTCTATTGTTAAAATAAGTCTTGTTTACTTAAGAAGCGACCTTTTTTTCTTTTTATAAAGATATATACACACCGAGAATCCTCATGAATGTTCCCCGAAATGTGGACAATTTCGTCACGAACCCTCAAGCATAGATAGCCACGCCTCCTCCACGATGATTGACACGGTACATTTTGTCACTAGCCTCATAGTTTTCCTACCGGGAGGGGCGTTCCGAAGAAGATCACGCCTAATTTTGAAAGTCAGGTATTATGCAAGTCTTTCATCTACCGGAGGTTAAGAACCACGTCCGGGGCTTGGAGCTCCGAGAACCATGTCAAAAGTAAAAAATGGTTTCACACCAAAATTCCTATATTTTGCAAATACTTTCATTGAGATATTGGGAAAACTTTTTTTAACTCCTTTATCGAAGCTGTAATGTTTATATAAACAAAAGAACATGCGATTTTAATAATTTGTTATTATAAGAGAGAGTTTGAAAAAATGCAACATCCAGAGTAAAACGTCAATATATATATATATATATAATCATAAAATTATTAAAACAATTAAAACACATTTCTTGATCAACAAAATTAAAACGAAACCAACTAGGTCGAAATCGAAATTAAAACTCAATTCAGAATTACACGCTAAAAGTTCACAAAATGAAAGGTAAATGAATAAGAACCAATTAATGAAACAAATCCACAATACTATATTCAAAGAATTATTTAAACGAAACAGAAACAGAAGTAACTACGGAAACGAAACCAAAACCGGAATCGAAACTAAAAATCATTACTGATTAAACAAGTTTTAAGAATTAAAATGTTTTTAAAACAATCATTGTATTCAGAGAGCGCAAATGCAGCTACAACTAAAATACAAATGAATATAAATTAATTAACAAAATAAGACAACCGAATCAAAATAAACAATAGAAAAAAATAGTCAATAGAAAAGGAATCCGGCCTGAAAACTTCGTCAGGAGCCACTTTCAAGCAAGGATTCCTAATAAGGGATTTTTTCTGTGAGGCATCGATGGACAATGGTCAAAAGTATTGACACCTCGTGGCCCGAAAATCCCCCGAAAATGAAGGCAAAAGAGACATACCAATTTTAACAGCAAAAGACAAAAACAAAGCAAAACATTAAAAACATCAACAAATGAAACAAATATATATAAAAAGTAAAACTACATAAGAAAATCCCAATTAATGACAAAATTAAGAAAACAATAAGTTTACAGACCTGATGGAAAAAAAATCCCAACACTAGGAAGGAGCTGTGCTAGATAAACGAAATTGGGTAGGCGTGTTTATACATCTGAAAGATGACGTCGATTCAAATTTCGAGCTACGCGCGTAAGTGTGGCGCTAGTAGCGACACTATGAACATGCAAATGAGGTTTGCTTTAAATAAGCGCTATAAGGTTCGTGATCGTTATTTATAGTTGACATTTGACGTAGTGGGTTAATGTTAGTCAAGGATGCCTCTGAGAAGACGAAGAAGCCATTACCAACAGCTCACTGAGTTTGAACGAGGTCGTGTTGTAGGGCTACGAGAAGGTGGGTTTTCTTTCCGCGATAGTGCTGAAAGACTTGGCAGGAATGTATCCACTGTGCATGAGTATTGGCGGAAGTGGTCAAGGGAAGGTACTGCCTGAAGAAAACCAGGTTCTGGGCGGCCACGTGGTACTACTGAGAGGGAAGACCGTCGTATTCGGCGTATGGCTGTGGCTAATCGTACTGCGTCTGCAGCTGAAATTCGAGCTGCAGTTGTCACCACAGTGACACAACGAACTGTTACAAATCGGTTACTTTAAGGACAGCTCCGAGCCAGACGCTCTGTACAGTGCATTCCACTGACTCCAAACCACTGCCGTTTGCGACGTGAGTGGTGTCAAGCTAGAGCTCACTAGAGGACGGAGTGGAGATCTGTTGTGTTTTCTGATGAAAGCCGGTTCTGCCTTGGTCGCAGTGATAGCCGTTTGTTGGTTAGAAGGAGGCCAGGTGAACGCCTGCTAGTGAGATGTCTGCGGCCTAGACACACAGGGCCTACTCCTGGAGTTATGGTTTGGGGAGCAATTTCGTATGACAGCAGGAGCATTCTCGTGGTTATCCCACGCACCCTGACAGCAAATTTGTACGTCAGTCTAGTGATACAACCTGTTGTGCTGCTATTCATGAACAGCATTCAAGGGGGAGGGGTTTCCAACAGGATAACGCTCGCCCTCATACCGCTGTTGTAACTCAACATGCTCTACAGAGTGTCGACAGGTTGCCTTGGCCTGCTAGATCACCAGATCTTTCTCCAATCGAGCACGTATGGGACATCATTGGACGACAACTCCAGCGTCATCCACAACCTGCATTAACCGCCCAAGTGCAACAGGCATGAACTCCATCCCACAAACTGATATCCAACACAATGCATGCACGTTTGCATGCTTGCATTCAAAATTCTGGCGGTTACACCAGTTACTAATGTACCAACATTTCGCATTTGAAATGGCTCTTCTCGCCAATGGCTCTACCTGTGATCTTGAAACTTTAATCAATTAAATATGTTACCTAGACAAATGTATTCCTAAAATTTCATTACTGTACAATAATTTTTTCTTGGTGTTGGGATTTTTTTTCCATCAGTGTATATATATATATATATATATATATCTTTTGCATAAAATAAGAAAACAAAGAAAAAGCAATCAAATCCTAAAATTTTAATATAATTTATTACATTTAATGCCAGATTGAATCTTGCAAATTACCTCCGGCAGTTCAAATCTGAGGATTTTTATACCTATCCTAACTTTGAAAACCAACATTTTCCTATCGGTTTTAAATCTTTTTATAATTAGTTCACATTTTGACAAACCTAAATAGCAAACATTTAACTGTGGATCACTCTTTAAAAGATTTCAATATATCACTTATAAAAATAAGCATGACTGAAACGTGAAAGTAATTTTAAACAAAATTGTAAAAAGATAATCTTCTTCCTAACTCAATCTAAATATTAGAATATGTTCGGAGATTTCTGTAAATTATCAAACACCACACTTTTTTAGAATTATAAAATAATTTAATACAAAACTTGCAAATAGTAATAAATGTTACTAAAATAATAATCCGGAATAAATGTAAACAATATTTCATTTTAATTTGAATAAGTTTTCGACTGAATTGCTTTTACAGTTAAGTACAAATTAAAATAACTTTCAAAATTCCACACACACACAGTCATCGAGGCCCTATCCAATTGCCCATTTAATAATCCGGCCCTGATTAAGCTTTAGCCAATCAGTCATTTGAAAATACAAAAATACTACTTCAAAAAATAATACTTAAATAAATATCGTTGTTTAAATATATGATTTAGAATTCAATTAGAATTACGATTTAAATTGGGAAAGTATCATGTTGGCAACAAATAAACCGAAATTTCATTCAAATACTTTTTTTAGGGTGGGGGGCATTATTTGAAATAGCGTATTCCCGAAAATATGATTGATAACAAATTTTGATATAAATCCATGGAAATTTTGATTTTATCCTGCTCTAATAGTTTTTATTTGCAAAACTGGTAAAAGAGCACAGCATAAATGATGTACGAGTATGAGATAACAGAACGTAGGTTAGGTAAGAATCATATAATTTCAATGTTTTATTTTTTCCCCTTTTAAATGTTGTAAAATGATTAGGCCAAGTGAATTTGAAAACTTCATGTAGAATAAAAAAGAAATAATTAAACGTAAGACTTACATTAAGGTGGCAGGGAAAAAAAGCATTTTGATTGATTGGTTTTTTTATGGCGCAAAGGCCAATACTGGCTAAGCAGGGTCAAACTCATAACAACTTAAAATATTTTAAGAAGTAAGGGAATATCGTCATTTTCCACTTAGCTATGCAGCAGAAAGTTGAAAATCGAAGTGAAATACAATGAGTAGCTATTAAATATTCACAAGTAACAAAATTTCTTTTATCAAAATCGTTCTCTAACCTCCGGTTGCACATTTCTTGCAAAGTAAATAAAAATTTTAGGAAATTATGCCGTTACTCCCTTTTTTTTCCCTTAACATAGTCACAATTCAAACACTCTTCTTGTAATTTAATCATAGCAGTTAAATACGCATCTGTATCAGTAGAGTTGGAGTTGATTTTAATGGCACGAAAGTCTAATATGGTCATGCTGTGTCGAATGAATGGTTAATGTATGAACATCAGCAATTAATAATGTTACAGAGAAAAAAGTTCTATATTAAAACTAATTCATTTAAAAAATGGTTAAGAGTTTAAAGGCAATGTGAATCAATTCTATTGATATACTTTTGAAAATCCTCAGATCCCCCCCCCCCCAAAAAAAAAGCTTCACTTACTTTCTTAATATATAGCAACACGTTTCAAAAATAGAATATAATCTGTTAGCAAGAACACAGAAAATAACAAAAATCAAGAAATCTTTAAGAAAACTTCAGTTTGTAAGGCATCATGTGTATTAATCTTTTGTATGGTGATTTTTTTCTCTTATCTGATCAGTTTATAATTATAAGTCTTATTTGGGGAAGACTTCTGACATTTCAGGCATCAACAAAGTTTCTCTTCTCGTTTCACACAGCATTTCGGAATTCTTCTGATCTGCATTAACCTTGGATTTTTAAGCACTGGTCTTAAATATGGAGTGGATACATGCCTAAATAAAAAGCTTTTTAATAATTTTGAGAGAGAGATTTTTAAATGAAGTAGAAAAATTTGGATATCAATATATTGATCAGAATTCATACCAACCTTAGAAAAGATTATACATTAAACTTACTTTAATTGAATAAAAATTCTTGTAGGTGGTAAAAATATTGAACGTTATTTAAAGTTAAAATATTTTAAATGAATATGGCTTGAAACTTCTAATTCTTCTTGATAAACTTACTTTTGAAATAAATCAAATGTCTAGTTTCTCTGAAGGTTTTTCTTTCTTTGTTTGTTTAGGGCCATGGTAAACATTCCATTTATAGAAGGGAAAAAACATTGTATTTGTTCACAGGGTTTATAGTTTAAAGAAAATTTTCAGAAAGGTGACTATTTGTTTCCATGGAACTGGGCTATATGAATTATTGACAAATATATAGTAAAAATTACATAATATTTAATAAAAATTACATAAATGATTTCGAAGTAAGTTTTTGTCTTTTATTTCAATGCAGTCTCATATGCTGATGTTAATTTCAAAATGTGACAATTTGCCAGAATCACGAACAGTTAATTCAATGCATTTAACAGATTTTATAGCAGTTGAAATACTGAGAAAATAGATTTATCCTTATTTTGTGCATTTTGGTAGGCATAAAGGATTAAGTTTTATAATGTTGAAGTTCTTTATTGAGTGCACATAAGCCAAATTTCCAAATATCATCTGTAGAGAAAAACATTGGTATACCAGGCAAAAAATTTAAGACACCTAAAGATGTTCTAATAGTTGAAGTGTTTTACAAAAAATGTCTTGATTTTCATTACTTTCTGTACTCTTCTAATTTTTTCATTGTAATGAAATTGTACTCTAGTTTTGAAACTTAGTTTTCAATTTGTCATTATAAACAAAGAAAATAAACGAAGTTGACATTTTCAGACCAAAATAGCTGTTTATTATAAAAATGCATTGTACTGCTATTAATTGACAAGATGGTGTAACAAAATTATGGTTATTAGAAACAGAACTATTTATACTGACATAATTTCATGAAAATTTTGCTTACTTTGCAAGGAATGTGCAACCAGAAATCATACTGATTTTTATTAGAGAACTTTATTGTTCTTAAATAATGAACAGTTAAAGCTATAATGAATAAATGGAAAGCATTTTACAGTGTTTCATTTGAGAGCAGAAAATTACAATAAGTTTTCCTTGTTGCATTTCACTCTGATTAACAGCTTCTCTTCTGCATAGTGACAGAGGAAAAAGTGTTTTTAATATTTTTTAATGCTTCCAGGAAGACAATGCTCCCTATCATAAAACTGGCATTGCCTGCATTAGGTTCTATGAGTATGAAAGAAGCCTTGCATTTTAGATTTCATGCTCTATTTGCAATAATTATATGCTTCTATATGCTGGCATATTCTTAAAATTTGAAAATACACTTTTGGATATTTTGTATAGCAAACAAACATCCTTAAAAATATTAATATTTTTTAGTATTACTTAGAATGAACAATATTAAATAATACTCTAATTTTACTTAAAATATTAAAGATAGTAAAAAAAAAAGTTCACTGCTAATTCAGAATCAAAAATATAATTTACACATTTGATAAGCATAAATTCAGATATTGGACACTTAGTACTCACAATGGCTTCTTCTAAACTTCTCATTAATTCATCAAAAAATCAATATTATAATGCACAAAATTGAATTTATAACCAAGAAAATTAGGTCTAAATATTTTTCTAAGAAGAATAATTAACATTTTCGCATTCATGCACCTTTATATTAGTAGAAAACTAGAGTATTTCTCATTCAGGAAATATTTGATCTAGATGAAAATTTTTTTTAATAAATGCAAAATTGTGTTTGAAACGAATTTAAATGCACTATTTAATCCTCACAATTAATGATTTCAGTTTCAATTAATTATTTTTTTAAATTAATTTTTGCAGACAAGATATACAATTAAACAAACACCACAGCAATAATTTGGATCCATTTATTTAACATAAGCAAAATATAACTATATTAGATTTTCTTGTAATGGACATTACATATACACCCTAGAGGAGAAAATATTTATTTGATATTCACAGATATACATTTTCAAAAATTATTCGCAATTATGCATTTCATTTTACTGTTTCAATAGCAGAAGCTAAACCATTTAATAATAATAAAAAAAAAATTCGAAAAAAGTCATTTACGCTTCTTTAATTCTTCAAATCGCTTAGCTAAATCATCAAAATCAACATCGTCTCCACTATTAGCTTCACCAAGTTCAGGCAGCACAGTATTGGGAACAGAAGGCAATTCTGGAAGAGAATCAACTGGAAATTTTGATCTAGGGGCTGGTGTAGGCATAGTTGGTGGGGACTGCACACCAGAGTTTTGAGGCAGTGGAGGAGGATTATCACCAAACACACTTTCATAAGATGGTGCAGGAATATCTACATTGAAGCCAATATTTTCAGGATTAGAAATAGGTCCTGGATATGGACCACTTGGTGCAACACTTGGAATAGGAGGTACTTCAGAGTCTTTTGCACAAACCTAAAAATAAATAACATTAAAAACAAAGGGCAATAAAACAATGAAATCGGTTGATTTTAAAATAATAGTATAATCAATATATCCTAAGTTAAACTAGATTTTGAAGAACTTTCAGAAATGTCCAGCTTTGTTCACCACATTAGTATCAAAGAGTATTTAAAACAATATCTTTTTAGCCCTGATTGAGTTTTATAATAAATAAAACTGGGCAGCCAAATAAGCAGTATACTTATGACACTGACTGTGATATAAAACATATTAGTAAAATCAAAACTCTATTAACATTTAACAAAATAATTTTACAAAAGCAAAGCAAAGCAATAAATAAATAAATAAAAAATACAGTAATATAAAAATGAAAATAAAGCTACAAAGTTACCATTAAAATTTACATCATGTAGAAATAATTTTCATCACGCCTGAAACATCAGTGGATTTCTACGTATGCTAAAATTGGGAAGATATGTGAAACTCTAAACTAATAACAGCCCAATAAAGATGGACTCAATCTCTCTTCTCTCCTGTATTTCTTACTGCTGATATATTGGCAAAACTTGATCTCCCCAATAAATAAGGATTTTTTATTATTCTTGTTTCAAGCTAGAAATAAAACTTCTAGTTAATACATGTAAAAATGAGAAGAGAAAATAAAAATGGAATAACCAATGCAGGAATTTTATTTCTTATTATTGCATTTATTTATTTAGTATTTCTACAAAAAAAAAAAAAAAACCTGACTATATTAGAATAGATTTTATTCGAATGACACTTATTTGTTCCATCTACTGGTGAACTGGTTTTTTCTGTGATTAATTATACAATAGGAACATATTTTCAGAAAAATACAATGTTAAATATCACTACTTTATTTAACAGTCAGGCTTTAGTGTACACCAGATTATCATTACCACTACTAACAAGTCAAATTTCAAGGTAAAAAATGCAAGATTCCTCTGGATTATTAAATATATATATATAATCCTTTTTATAAGTATAAATAATACTAGTCCACTAATACTTTTTTATTTATTTTTGGCCCTTAAAAAGGGCTGCACATCCTGAAGTAAACAGAAAAATGCTATTTCAATGATTTATTATTCTATTAAAAATCACACAAAAAATTAAGAAATCAACTAGAATGTTAATATTAAAAGATGATCAAGGAAGCTAAGTTTTTAAATATTTAAACAAATTTTACTCGACATAATTACTTATTTCTCACTGAATGTTACAAAGAAATTATTTATTTTACAATAAAACTCTAATTTTAATAAGAAAAAGTGAAAACTACATTTTTTTAATACTATGAATTTGTTTTAATAATGTCTTCAAGCTTATTTTGCTCCTGTTATATAAAATTAAAAAATTTTTAAAAATAAAAAGAATTCCTACAAACAAATTTTGAATCAATCTGATCAATTTCATACTAAAATAAACCTTACAGTTCAGTTAAAAACAGCATATACAAATAAAAATTTCACACAAAACTTTTGTAAGAATTTTTTAAATTGTGTTTATTTTAATTCAGAAATATCATACTATATCTCATTAAACGAAATAAAACTATCAGATGACATAGTTTTCAAGTGAATTCTTCATATTTTTTAAAGCAAGATATTGTAGTCAAATCCCCCACAAAAGAGTTAGATAAGATTAATTAAAAAAAATTATTTTCAATATACCACACTGAGAAAAAAAATGAAAGCAATAACAAAATGTTTAGGTAGTAAATAATTGTTTATCCTTTCACAAGGTACATAACAGAAAAATTGCATAAGCACATCATGATATAAAATCAGATGTAAAAAAAAAAAAAAAAAAAAAAAAAAAAGCTATTCTAACTTTAAAAGCATTTTATTCGGATGGAAAACAAATCTTCTGCAATGTTATGATTTTTTTATTTGTTGTTCTGTGTCCTCACTTGTGTTTGGGCACAGCTCTCGACTGCCACTTTCTAAAAAACTATTTTTACAGTTGGTGCTTCTGCGTGCATTTACTATACATGATGTAACACTGATATTACAGTATATAAAGACATGAACTGTAATAGGTGAGATGATATACACCTGAACTAGAAGCACATTCTGAGGAGACATAATTTTCCTAATATAACCTTGACTTTAAGAACCAGGGACCATAAGGGAATGGTTTCTTCTTAAAAGCTTCAATGAATTAGGAGAAAAATTCACAAATGTCCACTAAAGAGGATAATATTCAGGAGACAGGTCAAGTGCAAATATTTAAGAGATAGAATACATATAGGACATTTCCAAATCCAACATTTTTAGAATTCTACAAGCAAATGAAATATATCTGTGCCATTTGCAGTACATCCATGCAAAGAAATCTGAAGATTATCAATAACATATGGATTTTACAATTTTATTTCTACAACATAATGAATCAGATTTCATGATTGCTGTGTTCTCAGGTAAGGCAAGTTCTTCAATTTATTTAAATTCATTTGGAGAATTCCCAAAGTGAACAAATATGAGCAGCCCAAAATCATTTCAATGTGAATATTTGGGTTGACATGGAAAAATATCCCATAATACCTTGTTTATAAATTATCAGGAATACTTCATCTATCTACAATAAGTTTTAATGGAATTTTATGAAAAACAAGTTTCTTACAGTTATTATTTCATTTCTGTCCTCTCTTTACTATTTTTCTTTTTCTAAATTGTAAAAAAAGGATTTTTGACCAAGATATGATATTCTGATATTATGTGAGCCCAAATCATCTGTGTCCTTATTACCTTCTTGCAAATTTGCTACACCAATTCTAAATTATCCCATATACAATAAACCAACTCATCACAAATCACCAATATTTTAAATAATGCTTTAAATGATTAAATATTTTATTATGACAAGAAATAAGTAAAAGATAACCACTTAAAAACAATTTTACTTACATTTGGTATAGGATAATTAAATGGTTTTGGTAAATCAGGTTGCGGATATTGCACACCAGGATACATTGTTTTTTCCTGTGGGGAAGGTCCAGTTACAAAACCTGGTTGTGGTGGTCTAGGATCATCCCCAAGATTAATAAGTGGCTCATTGACAGTAACATCACGAGCATGCTCTTCTTCTGCTAGAACTTCATTATCAGGTTCATAAGGCACATTGTGGCTTTTGGCGATTTCTATGGCAAAAGTTTAAAAGAAAAATAAAACAATTTAAAAATTATGAAAAGTGACAATATACAACAAAAGTGACACAAATAAAAAAGTGACTTCTTACCAATTAGATATTTTTCAACAAGAACTTTAGGTGGAGCTTGAACACTCAGTTTATGCACTAATTTCTCATTTACTGAGTTTAAACTATTTTCTCTGACAGCAAAAGCATAAGGTTTTCCATATTTCACAGCAAGCTGGTCAGCAATAATTTTTAGCTCAGCAACATCTGCTTGCAGTCGTGGAGCAGCCCAAATCAAACTGGAAACAGCTTCAGCAAGACCTTCATCTAGAGTTCTTAAAAAAAGGTAAAAAAAAAAAAATAATTTATTAATTTTTTAGTGATTAAATATTTTTTTTCATTGAAAATAATAATTTTCCATGAAAGTATTTACTTTTTACATTTAAATAAAATTTCAATGTAATTATAACTGTGATATATCATTTTTTTTGGTACATCTGTAATTTTTAGACCTGGCAATGGAATTTTCCAACACAGGCTGATTTGAATTTTATTTTAGAAAGAATACATGTTTGTATTTGAGTGTTTTGAAGCTAGTTTTTTGTACTCAGTCAGCAATTTTCCACAACAAATTTTTACTTAGAAATTCTTTGTTACATTAGTGACAAAATTCTAAATTTTCTTAACTTGTTAGTTAACTCATATAAACCCTTCCAAATTGTTATTGCAGTTCTATTTATCAATGATTCAGAGTTGTGACTAATGGAACTCATCAAGTGTGACTAATGTAACAAATATTGTTACATTAGCCATATTATTTTTTACTCCTTATAACCTAGTTCTTATAAAATTTTAAAAAGTCTTGCTAATATATATCTTAAAATTAAATTTGTTTTTGTTAAAAATATTAAGCACTGTGATCAAGTGCAGCGAAGAAGAAAAGACTAACGCTGAGCAAAGTAATGTAAAAAAGTTTGAAAATAAAAGTTAAAAAATAAAAAGAGAGTTTCAAATTTAGAAAAAGTGGATTTGGGAAAAATGAAAAAATAAAATGAAGTGTAAAAACAAACAAACAAACAAACAACAACAAAAAAACACACACGAAGCATTGGTCTGCTATAAACCAACGAATGACTTATGAAGCATATTCACCACAACAAGCATTAAATAAGGCAATAATAGAAGTTGAAACTTCTAATCTAAGGAAAAAGCAAACAGTTGTGAAAAAATTAGCTTCAAATATATGACTCTTGATTTTTTACTACTAAATTTGAGAAGATAAAGACCTTCCCAAAGATGCTACTGAGTGCAAGAAAGCATTTTTATATCCAGATGACGTATAAGACAATTTACTGTGAAGTCCATTGAGAATATAGAAATCATTAAAATAATAAAAAAAATCATAAATAAATAAATAATTTCAGAAATCTCTGTTAATGTACAATTTAAAAGATGCATTTCAGTTACTAAAAAATGATCATCCAAATATTGAAACTGGACTCTGTTAGATCAACAAGTTTGCTAGGGCTCATGCTGGCAGTTTTGGTTTCCTTTTAAAAACATGCAAATGACAAAAAATTTAATGACTTAATTGTTTGCAGCAAATACAATGCTAACAGTATAACATTTAACTACAGCAATTGACCATTCTAAATTTAAGAATCACTGAAAAAAGAATTTGATTTTGATGTAGAACAAGTTTGTATAAATCAGCATAAAAAAAGAAAAAGCGAAGAAAATATTCTTGAAATTAACTATTTTATTACAAAGCTCATCTAGCAGTTAAAAACCCTCAAGACAAATATTCATAATCTGCATCAAGCAAAAGAATTAAGAAAGCAAACAGAAAGTTTAATATAAGGACAGATATAAATGCAGATTTATTTATTTCAAACATCAAACATATCCATAAAATCCATTAACATATCCATTAAACCTAGTACCAAAAGTTTTGGTGATGTGAGAAAATTACCTAAGACATATATTCCACTCTTGTTAAGATTTGTGAAGACCATTAAGACTCTTCTTTAATAAGCAGACTTCTGACCATTAAGACTCTTCTTTAATAAGCAGACTTCTGCTGGTGTTTCCTATTGATAAGCAGGTGGGAGCTCCCTAAAAACTCTCTCTTTTATTTCGCTATTTAGGTAGACAGAGGTAATGAAGAATTTTATTAAACTGAATACGCTAAAATGTCTCTTTATAATGTATTCCCTCTATTTGTGTAGTTTCTAGCAGTAAGTCAAACTTTAAATTTGTTCACAATTCCTTCTTTATGCATGTTTTTCTCCCTTTCTTAAATACCCTCCCCCCTTTTTTGTCTAGGAACTACTAGACCACATTCCTTATCTAATTCCTCTTCCATTGCTTTGATTCAGTATTAGATAGACTTTTCTATGCATCCCAAATCCTTCAAAAAAGTCTTAAGCTCTTCATTTTTTAATAATGCTAGCCAGCTGGACTCCTCTTTATTTACTTCTACAGAATCATCACAAATCTTCAAATCTCCCATGATGTAACCCTTTGTCCATTTAGGAGAAGATATCTACCTTTTTGGTGAGTTTTTCTCTTGTTTCTATGTTTTTTTCCAGTCTGGAGTTTTCATCTGTAGCAAATTCCCTATTATCTTAAAATATCTTGGCTTCAATACCTTGAAGAGGCAATGAAACTGTGTTCTCCATCAAGGACGGTTTCCCTTCAAACATAATATCTCAAGAGCAAATAACCTCCCCCTTTTCTTTAACATAAATGCAGTAACTCTCACTTCTAATAAATTGAAAAAAGATAACATTTTTGTTCATCTTCTCTCTTTTCAGAACTAGAATATGAGCATAGCGAACAAATCCTATGGTGCCCATGTATCTTATTCTGAGTATCTTACACATTCATAGTTTATTGACATTTGAGCTTGGAACAGAAAATTTAACACTTCTCTTTAAAACATACACAGAGGTGCTAACAAATTATGTTCATAGATATTTCAGAAATTCTATCCCCTCATTAAAATACTTTAAAGTCCGCCCATTTCGACAACAAACAGCTTTGATTTTTGTTAAGGAAAAAAAAAAAAAATACCTAAATTTTGTGGTTATATTTAAAAATAGTAAAATATTTAAACTTTTTAAGAAGTAATCAAACAGTCCATAAATTTCTGTGAAGATCAGCTCTCCAGTCTTAATAATATTCTTTCTTAATCCAACTTCAACAAGTGTTCTTCATATAAATGCGTTTTACATAATTTTAAATTATTCCTTATTTTCATATTTAATTTCTTTTCTGAAATCACTTTTACATGCTACTTGTCTTGGTATCCTTATCTTTCTTGATAAAGCTGAAGGATATCAATAACAGCTATACATATACTGACCTCACTTTCTAGAACTAATGCCATCATATCAGTCTTTTACAGATTGCCATCAGCATTCTGTGTTCCATGTATAAATATTCTGTATATAAATTCAAATATACTATTGCAATTTTTGCCTACTTTGCAATGCCAGTATGAATTGCTAGTTACCAATATTGGGGGAAAAAATTGTTGATTCCAGACGGCTACTTCACATTTTCCAGAAGTTTGACGTGCTTTTTCACTACTTATAAATACCAAAATTTTCATGGTAACTTAACCAAAGGCTAGTAAAGAAAATCAGCTAGCTATGGTTATGCTATGGTGAATTTCAATTTTTTCAAAACAACAACAAAACTGCTATTGTTGCACACATTTTGAAGCTCCACTGTCAAAGAAACAGTCCTTTGTGCTTGTCTCATCCGAATGTGTACCTTCATCTAACGTTAGGAGTGTCAAATTAGCAGAGCTGGATTTTTTCGTTCTTTCATGGACACACCCAAATTTGATAGTCTCCCATGAGAAATCCAATTTATGTGCATCTTGACGCAATGCCTTATTTTAAGAGAAGGATTACACCTATTTCTTTTTCTTCCTTGTTTCTTACACATATTCAGAATGTTTCTTGATTGCAAACTTCATTTAAACATGGGTTCTTCAGTTCTCTTCCATGGGTATAGAAATGTGTAATCATTTCATTTAAGTTTTGTTTCATTGCTCAATAGAAACTTGGCTTGAAACAATAGTTTACAGGAATAATATAGAATATTTTGTATATTATAAGCATCTCTAGAAATCTAATCTCACACTAACTTTCTAGACCTCTGTTCAGGTTATTGCACAAATACTTGAGCTTTGCCAGATGAAATGTCATGTCCTCATTTCCCCAGCGAAATTTTAATAACAGCAAGCAGATAATATGTAGCTGATTGTGTGATAAAACTTCAAAAATCTTGTGTAGTTCTAACCAAGTATTGTCAAATCTCATAACTTTTTGCAGCCACCATATTTGTAAGGATCATTATGATGTATTTATCTCAATACAATATTTTGCAATTATTTCGGTATTTCTTTTGAGTTACTCACTTGAATTTGGTTGTTCTGGTTTTTAGATAGTTTCTTCCATGACATCTATGCAGCAGCTGGAATAAATTTTAATTACCAGGTTTTTTTTTTTTTTTTTTTCACAGTTGTAACATCTCAGTAAATTCGATAATCCTCTGCCCTAACTGTTTCAGTGTTAAGCCTAACATATTCATACTGTTATTCTTCACTTTAAATCTGCAGTATAAGCATGTTATGACCTTAATCTGATGGCATTTATTAACCAGAATTATAAAAAGCTTAGAATATCAATAATATAATATTCAATGAAGACAGAAACATATGCACATACTTATCCTCATTATTATAAGAGATTTACATAAAACTTTTAGTAGACTTATGACAGATTGTAACTGAAATTGGTTCTATGTGAATTTTTGAATCCTTATAAATAGTAAATAAAGGCAACAGTACTTAGATATAGTAGAAATTATCTGTTTTAAAACAACATAAAGGATTAAGCTATATAGAAATCTCGGTTAACAACTCAGAAAAGAGAAATATCAAACAGTTTCTTTCTGTAATTACAGACACAAATCTAAATATACCAACGATCTCATTATAAAATATAGGCTTTGGCAAAGCTCTCTTTAACCCAATTTACAAAAGGAATAAGATGTTATTAGACTTTTAATGAATATAATTACAGAAGAAGAATAAAAAAATAAAATAACTTCTTTTAATAAATTATTGAATTTTGCACCAATCTTTTATTATACTTCTATAAAAAAATTGAAATATGCTTTCACTTTGAACATAAAATTTGTCATTAACATAGCAAAATAATTTGAAATATAATTTCCAACACTAAAAAAAATCTACTAGAGAAATAAAAAATTAGACAAGAAGGTAGAAAACTTATAAATTATTATTTCTATTATGTAGTTTTATAAATTTACTAATAAAAGTATTTGAAAATGTAACAAATCCTTTCAATTTAGGTTTATCAAGGCTATTTTGATAACAGGAACTTGCGTATAGATACAGCAAAACTATAGCATCCTCACTATCATTAACATACAAAATTTATAATTATTTAATTTTACATACAATAAATAAATTCCTTAATAATTATATATTTCTACACTTCAATTAAGTTTTAGAGCTTTCAATCCTCATCACAGGAAAAGTGCTTTCTAAATGCTTATGCATGCTACTGTGTGTGTATATATTATATACCAAAACAAAAGAAACAGAATTAACCCAAATAGAATATGAATATGACCTGAAGACATTTTCAAGGGTCACCCTTATGCAGGGATTAAAATTAAGGTATTTTTTCTGTGAGGGATCAGACTTTTAGTTCGACAGTAGTGTATGTATATCACACATACTGCACGCCCCCACACACAGCAATGTGTATCTATAATATAGTTTGTGAAGGTAAGAAGGTACGGTAGAAAATATAGTACCAAAGGTATTAGAAGTAACATTTTAACTTATTTTACATAGAAGCAACATTTCTCCAAAGACATTTTTTTCGCAAGTCTAGGAATTTGAAACTAAATAATAAAAAATTAATTATGAATAAAAAATAATTTAAAAAAATGTCTGAAAAAAATATAAATGAAAATTGCATCCTTACATGTATATCTATTTTAACAATATGCTTTCATGATTTTTAGATATTCAACTTTATTTTCATAAATTTTTATTAACAAAAATCGCATAATAAGAGTTCGTACGTAGGAGAACATACCTTCATTCCTTCCTTCCTTCGCATTATAAGAAAAAGAATCATTTTGATATGCAATTTTTAATAATTGATAGCATTTTAAAAATGACTATTTCTTTGCTAAAACTTTTACCCATTACAAGAAATTGTAATGATATTTTAATAATAAATTATTTATTCCTTATAAGCTAGAAAAGACAAAAATATCAAAAGGCTGTATATTATGGTGCAAGTTACGATATTTGATGATTATTATACAAATTCTGACTCTGGATGGATACTAATAACATACGTAATATATTCAACCAAATATTTCAAGGAACCTAAAAGACATCAAGAAAACCACTGCAATTTGATAATCCTCAACATCTTTAAATGTCTTAGTATAACAGACTTATCAAATATGTCTAACTATGCAAATGAATCTCATTAGTATTACTATTTTAGACTACCAATACTTTTCTATATTTTGAGAGATCACATTTCACTATCTTCCAGAAATATACAACTTTTATCAATTTTTAAAAACTCGCAAGCACTGCTATAGTTGAATTTTCTACAGAATAGTTATTTTTACTTGAATGTATAAAATTTAGATATTATATAATTTCAAATATAAGTCAATCCATCTACAACGTG
Organism: Argiope trifasciata; assembly: GCA_026543055.1. Lineage (NCBI taxonomy): Eukaryota > Metazoa > Arthropoda > Arachnida > Araneae > Araneidae > Argiope > Argiope trifasciata. Next base: position 2,733,554 of record JAPMOQ010020853.1, on the reverse strand, counting down.
AGAATATTGCTTCAAAAATTTACCAACATAAAACCCACATATAAAACAATATAAATTTTTAAAACATTTTTGTAACTTTTGAACGTACTGTCATAAGAAAGAAAACATTGCCAAGCAAAAACAAATAAAAAAACAAACATGTAGAATGTTTTCCATTTATGTTGCTAAAAAGAAAATTACCAAAACTAATGTCAATTTTAATTTGGGTAGTTAAAAACTAGCACATATTTTCCCAAATTGCCATCTTGTATGAGATTTGTGACAATCTTTTATTAACCGAACTATTTAAATTATTGTTTCAGGGATGAGTAGAAAAGAAATAATTATATGATAAATTTGAAACTATTAGTGATAAATTATGTTGCGGAACTTGTTTCCTTGTTAATTCTTCATTTGAAGCAATAAATCAGCGATAATAAACAATTTAAAAAGTAAAATAACTTATTTTCAGAAAAAGGAATAACTCATTGCATTTAAAATTAATCTTTTTTAAAGAAATAAAATCTACAGGGAAAAAAAAGTGTTTGGACATATTTGTCAAATGTTAATGAATTTTTGCGAACACTTACTGAAATTGTTAAGCTTAAGCCTAAGTTTAAGCTGGGTTAAGTTTTTAACCTAAAACTAAGGTTTTAGTGAGATTAGCAGATCTATTTACAAGTTGATACCTGCTGTTCAATCTTAGTTATAGTGTTTTTTTTTTTTCCCAAACAGTTTTCGCAACATTAACATTACATACCAAGAGAATAAATAAAGAAATATGTATGTATGTAAGATAAAAATTATAGCTGTGAAAATATAACTTACTTCATCTGTTGAATAAGTCCAAATCGAGCCAACAAAAGATCACAAAACATTTCGACAAGTTCCATTGCTTCGACTAAATAATCTTCACGAATAATGTGTTCCACACGAATTTTGGACCTCTCAATTTTTCCATTAGCAAGATAATCGGCTATTTCACGTCTAGACTTTTGGGTTAATTCTGTTTTCTTCTTTTCAAGAAGTTTCAGTCTATTAATGGCTAGTCTTAAATTTGTTTTTAGTTTTGAATAATTACACCCTGTGGACATCATTTTTAAATCGATTATTCACACAAACTACTAATCTTTATAACCTGACAGTGATTACAAACAGAAAACGAAATACAATAGCAATCCTGATCTGACTCATGAGTTGAGTGGAGTCGGAACTTTCTGACAGCTGATAAAAGAAACTATTACTCAAAGTCACTTGAACAAATTTAATATTTACAAACATAAGTTTAAAACTCATATTGTAGGTGATAAAAATTATTTTAAATATTTTTTACACAATTTTTTATTCAATTATTACAAAGTATCCTCCACTTATTCTTCGAAAAAAGAAAATTAAAAAAATCAAGGAACTTTTCAGTAAGAAGATAATCTGCAACGGGGGCGTTTTGAAGTTGACATAGCGTCTGCTATTATTTTGTTTACGTATGACAAACCTTGTTCATGGTGCTCGGTTCGAAACAGAGAATTTATATTCCATATGTTTGAAGGAAGATTTTCCAAAATACTTAATTTACATATTCGAATTTATTTGGTCATTTTATTTATTCTTTGCTGAAATATTATGAAAATTTACTTTAAAACAGTGGCGCTAGTTCGTTACTAATATTTAGTTAATTTTACAATGTCTGAATCTGTCACAGCTGTTCTTGAAGTTAAAGATATACAAGATGCTTCTGTTCAGGTTTCTGCAGGTTCTTTTGAAACCATGAGGGATGAAATACCAACCATTACGACTAAAGACCGTCCTGTAATTTTTTCTAAAGAATCTGAAAATGTTACCATTGAATTGGATAATCTTCCTCCACGCTCGGAAGAAACTCCGTTGTCCCAAACAGTGAGTATTGAAGTTTGGGTTTTGATCTATTTTACAATGTAACAAAAAATACCTGCATTCAGATCATTATGCTTATTTCGTTTTATTGTGTACATGTTGAGCATTTTCAAAAGTTAATCATATTTCTCTCATTTTTAAGGATGTAGCAAATTTATTTTCAATGAGAAGGAAAACGTATAAATAAAACTTTTTTAGACATTTCTTCAAAATCTTCTTTCTCCTTTTATTGAATACATTCTGTGTTAGTGTACTTCTACTGTACTGAACTTGTATGTTATCTATTATTTTTATGTAATGCAATTATCTGTTAACTGATGGTAGTCTGAAAGATTCAGCAAGTATATTTTGCAGGAAAGTCAAGGGATACAGGGTATTGACCACAATTGTGCATAATTTCATCATAAAAAAATGCTTTAAATGAGAATAATGCGATTGTATGTCATGATGGTAAGAGATGCATAAAAATGTTTCAATTCTTTTATTCCTTTAACATTTCCTGTATTTTTATAATTAAAATAAACAATATTGCATTGAAATATTATGATCAGATTTATAAAAAAAAAGAAGCTCTATTATGGAAGAATTCTATTACTATACAGCGAAATTCTTAATTTTAATTTAGATACCGACTTTGTTTGTATGTGATATAAATGAGGACAAAATCTTTCATCTGAAAATATTGTTGAAAGTTATTGCATAAAAATGGTAAATATAATTTGAAATGTTCTATTATTCATAAATAAATAGCATTTTGTTTTGGACTTTATTTATTACACTATGACTGAAAACTCAGTAATATTTAAATTTCTGGTTGATATTGCTATAAAATTTGCTCTTTGTGAAATAGTTTGGTTGAAGTGAAGCATAGTGTGCACCCTGAATTTCTCTCCATTATGGCAGTCCAATGGAACATTCTTCTAGCAACCCTAATGTTGTTTTGTTTATTATTTTACAATATTGTGTTGTACATGAACTACAACTATTTTATAAAAAATTTTAAATTAAAAGATAATAAAGAAAAATGATTGAAGACTTCAAATTTGTTCTTTATTATAATTGAAAGTTTTCTTTACAACTAATAAGATAACTGCAATTTTACTTTTTATGTACATATGAACAGAAAATATTTATTCTTTTGCAATCTTTAACTGTCAGTATGCACTTTAAAAAATCGTCGGAATTCTCACTTTGCAAAATCGTCTGCATTCTTACATTAAAAGTCAACTGCAATGGAATTCTTCACAGCTCTCGTAATTCTTCTAATGGTATCCCCTTGATAATTTGCTATGTTGTCAATTGTGCAAGAATGGATGTCAGATAAATGAAATAGAAGACAGTGTTTAGAACCTGCTGATTGGATGAAGGATGAGTGGAATATATATATATATTTACCAGATGATGAAGTTAGGGAAGGATGTTTGTTATGTTCCTGTTATCCACTTAATCCTTATGTTCAATGTGCTAGCGAAGCTACCAGGTTCCTGCTCCCATCATTAGCGAAGCCATAGGAGGTTTTTTTAAAGTTAAAAAATTCTGCCCAGTGCCTTCTTCTGATGCTGTAAGGTATCGCATGCTCTTAATATTGTTCTGCACGCAACAAACTGACTGCGCCGGTTTGAAAAACTTCAAAATTGTTAATATAAGTAGCAATAGTGATCTGAAGGTTTAATATTTTTTCAATAAAATTCTCAGATACAGATTAAGTCTATCTGATATTAAAATAAAAATGACTATACTTAACAGCAAAGATTATTATTTTAAAACAGAAAGTGATAATCATAACTGTTTCACAGGGGTGCTTATTTTGTCCACCATCTTTATTGGCGACTTGGCATCTTTGGCACGGCAAGGGGCACACTATTCTTCACTTTTATCAACAGTTTTTGTTAAAAATACTTTAAAATATTTCCCAATATCACATGATTGCTGAAATGCTATTTAAATATAATAACCAATAATTTTAATATTTTTACTGCAAATAATTTGAATAATGAAAATCTGCATCTTATATCCTGTTAAAATATTTAGTAAAATTAAACTACAAAACTAATAAAATATATAATAAATATTTATTGATAGGATTTTTTTCTGCTAATGAATACTTTTTAAATAACAGTATAGATTTACAAAAGACTTTTCTAGATAATTTTGATAAATGTTTAAAAAGTATATAAAATTATAAATCTATCATTAATTATGTCTTGAATCAACAGTGTTTACAGTATATAAAGTAATTTACTTTTTCATAATTCAAGTATTATCCCTATGTTAATTTTTTAAAAGCTGATTTATATAAAGGGTTTGCTCTTTGGCTTTATATAAATTATTAAAATATTTATTTTATTGTAATCAGATGACCTTGTGGTTTTGTAAAATGTCTTATGGTTAGTTACACCAAGGCTTCTTTAATTTTAACTTCTTTCCTATTTAGATTCATATAAATTGATTTAAGAGAGTTTTTTTTTTGTTAGATTATTCACAATTATTAGTGTTTGGAATTACTAAGACCAATTCCATTTGAAACATTTTGATAGAATATTCCAAATTGATATAATCAAACCAAAATTTTTCATTGTGTATCACTTATTAATATTCAATAATATGTGTGTAAAAAATTTATCTTGCAAATATAGAGCTCTGTGATATTTTTACATCTGAAAAATGGGACTGCCCTTTGGATCAAATACTATTAATAAAAGGATTCATGCCAAAGAACATAATAAGCATTATTCAATTTAATGTACATTTTTAATTTGAGAGCATTATCAGGTGATTTTTTTCATACTCTTAATTTTGCCTGCAAACTAATATTGTCTCCTCCTCCCCTGTTTTACCTTCAGAATAAATAGCCTTAACAAACATTTTTGCTGTAATAAAGAAAAAAGAAACTGAAAGGGTAAGTTGAAGTTCTAAAATTCCTCTAGTTAACCTTTTTATATATTTTACTTGTTGTAAAGATAACCTAATATTGGCAATAAAAATATTTATATCAGGGGCATAATACTTTTAAGTCAAAAGTTCATAGTATTTTTGCTTCTTGTCTATATTTGAAATTGTATAAGCTTTTGATTCTCGCAAAATATTAGTTACTTTTGATTTAGTTTTTGAAAACAGTTAGTTGCTGTAGTTAGGGTAAAGAGTAGACACACAAATGTATTTTATTTTAAACTAAAAATGGACCTAATATCATTTATTTAAAAATATTGTAATGTTATATTTTAACTGTATATAGTCAAAATTTTAAGAAGTTACAATAATTTGAAAGAAGAATTAGTTGTAACAATTTTTTAAAAAAAGTTTTATTTTGAATGTTTATCTTCAGCTAATTTTGCACAATGCTTTTATATTTGTAAATCTGAAAGCATATTTATGAGTTAATCTAATTTTTTTTCTCCATATTTAAAATGTAATTTATGATTATTTAAATTCTCCAAAATTAAGCACATATATAAAACAATTTTGAGTTATAGAATTTTTTTTATAGGTAATATACATTTTTTATATTTCTTTTTTGGGTAATATACATTTCTTATAGTAGCTTTCATCTTTATATATATTTCAAAATATTTTATAGAAATTGTATGAACTTGATAGAAAAGTATTAGGATGCTATTTTTTAAATAGGGATGCAAATATTAACTGAATAACAAAAAATAATATTTAAAAGCTACACATTTTAAAATTTTGTGTTATATTTTAATGAGTCAATTTCTTTTCAATTTTTACCATACAAATTTGTCAGTGTTTTATTCTATATTCAGAAAAAAAAAAGTGATGAGCAATAATTTTCAGAGAATTATGTTAAGCATGGAAAACGCTTTCATTCTTGTGATTCAGAAATATTAGCCACTTCTCAAAATTTTTCCATATTAATAATTATATTACTCTTATTATAAATTTTATTAGGTATATCTATTTATGCTAAAGCGGCACAGAAATCGTTCTTATTACTCTATAGCAACATAGAATTGTAAGCAAATTACTATAATACGGTTTCAGACATTTTCATTGAATGTTTTTACTTTTGCACTTAATTTAATGCTTTGCTAATTAATGAAGTTGCAAGATATTAGAAATGTACAGGAGAGAGCTGGCATTCCATTTAATAAAAAGATGTAAAAGGAATGAATAAATAAGCTTTAAATAAAGTTTATCAAGCGCCAAAGTTAAATCATTACCAGGCAGATTATCACTATTTAATTATTCCATATTAATCATTTAAAACGTCTATAATATAGACAGCGAGCTAGTCGCCAAAGGCGGCTAGTTAAAAAAATTATTCCAATGTCACGCTGCTGACGCACAAATAACAATCTACTTAAAAAAAAAATTAAGAATATGCATTTCCTGGCTTTCATATACATTAAGTGTTTAGAAAAGTCACCATTAAATACCATAAAAAGGCATTTTTAAACAAGAAAGATCAAACATTTTTGGAGAATTGCTTATATTTTTTAGTCTTTCTGTAGCATCGTTTTTTAAAATTTTATTTTTTGTGTGTTTAACGCTAGAAACAACATTAAACATACCAAATAAAATGTCAATGTCTTTTAAATAAAATGTCATCTTTCCTCTAACAAAATCTTGATAAAAATATTTAAAAACATTGAAACTAAGCCACTGACGCAACTACATGAAATTATTTTTCTACTTATCTTGACAACATTTACTAGCTATGATACTGCAATTTAAAGATTGGATTTGGATTACACTTGTTTGAAAAGATTTGAAGAAAGCTTGTTGGCAATATTTATAATCATGCAGATTCAACTTCAGATGGCAGTGTTAACGCCTAACCGTGTCTGCCGTCATTGCAACGTGCTTGTTGCTTATTTGTCATTCCCGTCAGAGACGATTAGACATAAAAGGGTATTTTTCTTTCCAAAAGGGAGACCAGAATGTTCTTATGTTTTAATTATTTTCTTTCGTTTCACTTTATGGTCCAAGTGTTGGTCTTGATTTGTTTTTCTGTTGTCTGTAATAAATTTTAAGCTTATTTTTATTACTGCGTATTGTACTGTTATTGCTTCCAAAGAACAAGCGTTTCTCTGCATAAATCCCTTGTTACCGTCTAGTTTCCAGCAACATAAGGTTATGGGCCCAGATCTTGACCCATTTAACCTAGCATACGCAGTAGAGACCAAGAAGTGCAGTCCAGTCTTCTGTCTGTGACCCAACTCCAGTATATCCAGTGTTTTAAGGAAGATCTGCATTTGAACTTCTTGAATGTTTACTCCACCAAGAATTTGGGGTGGGGGCCGGCTATCATCAATTTTCTCTTCATTCTTACTGAAACTTTGAATATGAAGGCTGTTGGAATAGAGCTCATCCAATTACTTAACAAGTCGGATTGGAATTCTTGGAAAAAGAATATGAAATTCCTCCTTATGGAACGAGGCTGTTGAGGACTTATAGAAGGGACGGGACCACCTTTGGATGAGACGACTGCTACAAGACGTGACAAGTCGGAGTATAAACAAGATAGAGCCCTTGTAAGGATACATTACGGTATTGATGAACAGAACTTTGAGCTACAAGTGCATTCAAAGCATGGATTATACTCAAGGAACAATTTGAACCCGTTTCTAGAGCCTCTATAATAAGAGTATTGGGCGAATTTTTCTCTATTAAGTTCAATCCTGACATCGACAGTATTGCTATATTTATTGCCAGAATTCGAAAGATACTTGAACGATTGAAAGATGCTAGGCATCCATTAGATATATACAATGCTTTTCAAGCAATTAGGATACTTCCTTTAAAGTTTCAAGAAGGCAAATTTTGTACCTTTGGCTTGATGAGGATTTTAAACTTGATAAAATTGAGGTAGAATTAATAGCTAAGGAAAATCGGTTAAAACAGTTAAAAAATGATTTAAGAATGTAATAATAATACTGTTAGTGCTTATGCTGTTAGTAAATTTAATAAACAGAATGTGTCTGAAAATTGTAAACCAAAAACGGATGGATAAAAATCTAAATTTAAGAAATCTAAAATTGGAGAATCTTGCTATTTATGTTAACAAGGACATTTAAAGAGAAACTAAGTATTTCAATGATTCCTCAAAATTTTGTGCGCCTAATTTAAATTATTGTTTTGAAGAAAACGGCAAAAACGAAATTTTTGTTACTGAGATTAATATAAATGATAAATTCAATTGGATTATTCATACTGCTGCTTCGTGACATTTCTGTATTAAAAATTTCTTTAGTGATTTAAAGAAAAGGGAAGGTAAAACTATGTCGTTAGCCATAGGTGGATTAGAAAGTCCAATTGAAGGTATAGGTACTGTTAAATTTTATATAAAGTTAAATGGACGAAAGCATTCTATTACTTTAAATGACGTTATGTTTACACTTAAATTGAGACGAAATGTATTATCAGCACCCTTATTAAAAAAAGCGCATTGTACAAGATGCAAATGGTATATTATGTTTTTTTTTTTCTGCCCAAAGGCCGGAAGTTATTTTTTGCTAAAAGGTTCAATGATGTATTTCTTAAAACCTAGATATGATATTAACGATGTGCATAAGATTAAAGAAAGTTCTAATGTAAAAGAGGGAAATATGCATTATTCTGGAAATATTGTACTGTGGCATAATCGATTTTTCCATATGAATATTGATTATTTTAATCCAAACTAATAAAGTTTCGGCAGTAAATGGTTTACCTAAATTTAAGAATGAGAAATTAGACTGTGATAGTCGTAAATTAGCTAAAACGAAACGTCTCTTTTAAACCTATTGGTGGAATAAGAAGTACTAGATCCTTACAATTGGTACACATGGACGTATGTGGTCCTTTACCATTTGTATCGTGTGGTGGAGCTAAGTAATTTTTGACCATCACAGATGATTTTTCCAGAATGGTGACCAGCTTTCCACTTAAAGAAAAATTTCAAGTTTTTGAATGCTTTAAATATTTTCAAACTGATGTTGAAAGAGTCTTGAATTGTAAAATATTAAGTGTACTATGTGAAAATGGTATAGGATTTTGTCATACTAAATTTTCCAAACATTTGAATGAACTAGGTATTAGATGTGAGAGGACAAATACTTACACACCTGAGTAGAACGGTGTATCCGAATATTTAACTGCTATGGATTGCGTTAAGGCCATACTTTTAATGCCAGTGGAATTAAAAAAAAATTTTTGGGCAGAAGCTTCAGTCTGCTTTACTTATGTTAAAACTAGAATTTGTCATAAATTTAAAATTAAAGCCCCATATGAGCTTTATTTTGGACGTAAGCCAACTGTGTCACATCTCCAAGTATTTGGATGTCATGTTTATGTGGGAACTCCCAAGCAGCTTAGGAATAAATTAAATTTACGTGCAACTTGGCTATGCTCGTTCAACTAGAGGATACCTTATTTGATTGTTAGATGAGAAGTTAATTGAAACTTGTAATGTACTTTTTGATGAAAATAAGACTTTCAAATGGCACTTTAATTTTCCCTAGCCCTAATAGTCAAAAAATGTAATGGATGGAATTTGAATTTAATAATCATGTTAACACATTTAATTATGATCCGGTCGAATCGGATAAAGCTATTGTTGGTGATAGTTCAAAAGTAACCGCTTCAGTTGAAAATGCATCTAATTTAAAATTGTGCAGTTCAATTCCTTTTTATAAAGAAGCAATTTTGTATCAAAATGGAAAAAGATATATTTACTATCATTTTAAAGACAAGGGTGTTAGATTAAGGGCATTTAATGGTGTATAAAAATATTGTGAAGATAGTATATTTTATGGTAAAACTTTATTTGACTTCAGTTCAACTGTGGATCATAACGCTAATAATCCCGAAGCTTCGAACATTGAAAGTTTGATCCCTTGACATTTTAAAGATGTTAAAAACTCTCCCCAGTCTGATAAATGGTAGGAGGCAATGGAAGAGGAAATTAAAGTAATGAAAGAAAGATATGTATAGGAATTAGTTCCTGCACCTCACGATTGTAAAATTATTGGATGTATATAGATTTATACCCTTAAAAACAATGATGAAGGTGAAACTTGCAGGCACAAAGCTAGATTGGTTGCTCTGAGACATAACCAACAAAAGGGAGAATCTTATGATGAAACGTTTAGTTCCGTAGTAAATTTTTCTCTTAGATTGTTTTTTGTCTTATTTGTATTTATTATTGTCTATTAAAGTGGACTCATTGTCGATATGATACAAAATGTGCATACTTATACGCTAATTTGAATAAACGTGTATATATGCGACAACCTCAAGGTTTTAAAAACCTTAATAAAATTAACCATGTTTGTTATTTGAAAAAGGCAATATACGGATTAGATCAAAGTGGAAGAGAATGGTATTATTATGAATTTGATAATGTTTTTGAAAATTTAGATTTTGTTAAACTGAATAGGTGTAATTGTGTTTATATTTATAAGGAAAATGTTCTTTTGAAATTTAATATTGATGATATTGTAATATTTGGTAATTTGCAAGATGATATTGATAATGTTATATCGTTATTACAATGTAAATTTGATTTACAAGTGTTAGGAAAAAAGTAAGAAATTACTTGGTGTTGAATTTTCTGTATAAATGGTGAACAGTATTTAATTCAATAGAAACAATTCATTGATAAAATTTGTAATGTTTTTTCTAAATATAATCCTCCTCAGGCTTTACTTCCTATTGCAAAAGGAGTTGTTCTAAGTGACTGTCCTCAAATGCTATAGAAGTAGAAGAAATGTCTAAATTTCCTTATAGAAATCTTTTAGGTTGCTTATCGTTCATTGCAAATCGAACCAGGCCTGATATCAACTATACTGTTAATATCCTTTCCCAATTTCAAGAATCGCCTGGGATGAAACATTGAAATTTGTTGAAATTATTAGGATATTTAAGTGACATGAGAGATTTGAAACTAAATTAATCTCGAATTGAGAGTTTAAAATCAAACTGTTTTTCTACCTTAGATTTTGCAGCGAATAAGGATGACCGTGTTTCTATGGGAAGATTAATATCAATGATAGATAAAGTCCCTATTTCTTGACGTACATTTGAACTTAAATATGTTAGTCTTTCCACTATAAAAGCGGAATATATATCTTTAACGGAAGCTGCAAAAGAAATGATTTAGATTAAAAATGTAATTAATGAATGTAATTCAACTTTTCTGAATTACCAGTTATTTATTGTGATAATCAAGCTGCAATAAATTTTTCTCACTCACCTACGTTTTGTTCGATGGCTTTCTACAGATGTCCGATTTCACTTTTTGTGAAATTTAGTTGATGGCAAGTTTTTTGAAATAAAGTATATTTCTAGTAAAAATAATATTGCTGACATTTTTACTAAACCTCTAACTAAAGAGGCTGTAATGAAATTTTGTGATGAAATTTTTTGTAATTATTAATTTTTGCTCTATTGGAAATATGAATGTGACGAAATCTGCATGAGGGGGTCGTTTGTTGACAATATTTGTAATCGTGGAGATTTATGTGTTTATGGCTAACCGTGTCTGACGTCATAACAACGTGCTTGTTGCTTATTTGTCATAACATCAGAGACGATTAGACATAAAAAGGTATTTTTCTTTCCAAAAGGGAGATCCGAATGATCTTATGTTTTAGTTATTTTCTTTCGTTTCACTTAATGGTCCAAGTGTTGGTCTTGATTTATTGTTCTGATTTCTGTAATAAATTTTAAACTTATTTTTATTACTTTGTACAGTTATTGCTTCCAAAGAACAAACGTTTCTCTGCATAAATCATTTGTTACCACCTAGTTTCCGGCTACAAGGCTGACCCTTATATAAATGTATGACTAGTAATACTAGGTTAAAAAGGATGACTGTTTATACCGGGTAGTTATAGTTAAATAGATCTTATTCAAACGCTTCAAAATCCATTCTGCAGATCAGATTTTAATGAAACTTGGTATATACGTTAAAAACCATGGGGAAAAGAATTCTGCAATAAAAAGTAGCTCGAATTTCGACCATCAGGGGTATTGTGAGGCTTAAATAAGGACAGGGGAAAAATTTCGAAGAAATCATTAAAATTTATTCAATTACAGAATGTACTCAGCTTGGGCTCCATTTATACACAATAAATGTAGGACAATAGATTATTTTAAATAAATGAAGAATACAGCATTTTTGAAATAATTATTTTACATGCAAAATTTTTATAAGTAGATCGCTGTATCTATATAAAACAAAATAGGATACATTTTTAAAAAAAGTATACTTAATTGAAAAAAATTAGTTTTAACGATGTCATAATCTGTGAAAAAAGTAGAAGGACGTGTCTAAAAAATGGTTGTACTATATTAATTAATATGGAATTCTTCTTCCATTGGCTCGAAGTACTTCGAAGATTCTGTTGGGCATTAAACTATTTATATATATATATATAATATAGGTAAATTTGAAACATTTTATTTAACATCTTTTTAAAAACAACTTTTTATTTTACAAATTTTTATAATAAATAAGCTGTTGATATTATAAGCCAATATATATAAACTATAAAACTTATATAAATATTTGTAAGCAAGAATTGCATACATAAATCTAAAATTAAACTTCATTCATCTATTAAGTTAAATGTATTAATTTTGAGATATCAACTAGTTTTATTTAAATAATTGAACTTATTTAAACTTTCCCACGCAGAAAGAAGATCTTGTTAAAAAAAATGTTGAACACACATCTGCATAAGTTAAGAATTTTTATTGATCAAGTAGGGACAAAGAAACCGCCCTTACTGCCTGAACTTTGCCACTGTTAAAATAACACATCAGTAACTTCTTTTTACCAGTAAAATGGCATTCCCCCACTCCATTACAAATTAATTTGAAAATTTCTTAAATGAATAACAAACTGATGTGCCTCTCATGACATTTCTTTTAAAGATCTGACAAATCTGAAATCTTGTTCCTTGAGAGGTTTTGCTGTAAAAGATGCAATATCGGAGTGGAATATTTTGAATGCGGTCTTTGTCACAAGCTTTCTTCCATTTAAAAAAAAATGGTTTTTGTTTCTGTCATATTAAGAAAACCAAAGCATCTGAACTATAGCTAAGCATATTTTTTAAAGATGCGCGAACATTTCTAATTGGATACGTTAAAAAATTATTACAACTATCCTCTCTGATAAGATGAATATTTTATATCAACTTAATGGTAACTTTGTATGAAAAGTTATTTGATTAAAGAATGAGAAAATATTGATGCTCATTTTGTGCGAGAATGATTGAAAGGCTATAATTTCTGAAGGTAAAGCAAAAAACCATATTAAAGGAATTGCCTAATCAGATGTCTGGAAAGTAGAGATTTGCAAAAGAGTGATAAATTTTGGTTCGATTTGCTCTCAACTCTTTCTAAATCTTGTAGTAATGCTATATCATTGTTAAAAGATGATACTTTCCAAGGACAAGAATAATGTTGAAAAAGGATTTTCGCTCAGTAAAGATTATTTGTGGGAGGGTATGAATGAACCAGCAGGCTTTGCAAGAAGAAATGTCAAGAAAATTGTGGAATAATCAATTTTGAACAATTGATTTAAAGTGTGGAGAACCAAATATGAAGAGTATAAAGAGAAGAAACAAGAAGAGAAATGGATTTAAAAAAGAAATGGGGAATTAGAATATCTGCTTAAAGAATTAAGACGTGGGGGCTGCAGGAATCTAATTCTTGAGGTTGCCCCAAAAGAATGTTTAAGTACTGAGAAAGAAATTCAAACCTCAAACTTTAACCAAAAAAAAAAAAAAGCCTTTTTGGCTTTGCCTAAAACAGGACTGATCGTTTTAAAACAATTGAGTTTCTTTGTATTTATAATTTTTACATTTTAATTCTAAGTATAGTTATAGTAATAGTTATTTGTTACAAGATTTATTATTTATTAATTAATGTTAGGTCTAACGTTGTTTTGTAATGATAGAATAAAAAATTATCTTCATTGATCCAAAAGCAAATTTTTGATTAGAGATGTTTTTTATGATTTTAAGTACTATTATGGCAAAGTACTATTTAGAAAATTTATCCTGTTTAAATTTTTACTATACATTATTAGGTATATATATTATTAGGTTATATATAATATATATCATTAAAATGTCATTTTATATTTATGCTGCAGCATTTTGCTCTTGTTCTCATGCTAGGAGAATTAATTATCTAACCATTTGGAAGTTATGAGCTAACATCATAATAATCTTTGCTGTTAACGTAATTTAATTTGTGTTGCAAATATAGCTTTAATATTTCTTATAACTTTTTGCAGTTTTAGAAAAAATTTCCAGTTCTTTATATGTGTAAGAAATGCTTTATCATTTAAATAAATTTTTTAGAATGTTTATGCCATTTTTTTTTTAAGTTAAATTTCATGAAATTACTTTTTCATATTAAATAATTGCTTAAAAATGTTTTTTAATAGTTTGTGTTGTATATAAAGTGACTCTGAATAGGGAAAAACCTGAGAAATTAATAACCGTAAGTATTTATTGTCTGAAAAATACTTTTACTATCATAATCATCTGATGTTTCTTAAGGTCTTAAAATTAATTTTGGATTTTTTTTTGGGGACTTGATTCTGTTGAGTACCATCTTTTATGGGTATGAACCAAAATGAACATCAGCATCTATTTTCTCAGAAGTATCCATGTTTGCATTCGATTTCAAAAAATAAATAAAGAACAGTTTTTATATCAACTTGCAAATTCAGTAGAATATTGAAACTGTAAAATTTATTGTAGATATTATATATATGTTACTAGAAAAGCAAATGCCTTTGTGTTCTCATAATTGTGGCGAAACAATTTTTTACATTCTTATTGAATACATACATTTTAATACCTGAGATTTGTTTCAATTCCAAAAAATTGGCATGGACACTCTTTTTTTTGGAGGGACTCACGTGTTAAAAGTTTTAAAATCCGTATGATTTTGTATCTTTATTTACACCAAATTAATCATTTTTATTTAATTACAACAGTATCAGTTATCTCTTTGAATCATTTTGCTAGAAATTGTTTTGCCTAATAAACTTTGAAGAAAAACTGGTTTTATAGATGCCTAGTGTTTAGGGAGAAAACTCAGTTTACCGTTATCCTTGTTGTGTATATTCGCAACAAAATATAGCTTCTGTTAAAATTTGAATTTTCTCTTTCGACTCATATTATCAGAAACTTTGTTTATTTGGCTGCTTTGAACATTTGGATTTAAAATCCTTGTCTTACATGTATGAGAAGACTATTTTTATTATAATTAACTAATGAAAACTATTGGGGACTACTTAGTTGTATTTTGAAATAATCTGAAAATATTTGTGTGCCGGATTTGATATCAGTCTTCTGTTTAAAAGTGCATTATCGGAAGGAATTTTTTTTTCGAACATGATTTTTTTTTAATTTTATGAAATCGAGAGGGATAAAGTAGTTCATACATACACGTAAGCATAACTTTGTAGATGCGTAGCCGAAGAGAAGGAATGTTTGAAATAAAACTGAATTTATTTCAGGCCTCTAGGTATATTTGAAGGTAAAGAGATACGTCTGTTTATATCGAGGCAAAAGAGTGAAATGAAAGTAATTTTTCCTTATTTTATTATGAGCTTTTGATGGGGATTTCTTTGACATGTGTAGACTTAAGAAAGGGAATCTTAGGTATTTTTGAAAGGAACACGCAGGTGTTAGGAATTTTTATGCCTTCGCTTTCAGCATGAGAAATTGGGATTGTGATCAAATTTTAAAACGCGTGTTAGAAATAATTTTAAAGAAAAGTTTAGATTAAGGAAATTGTAGAATAAAATAACATGGGCTGATTTTAGGTAGGAATGAGAAAATCAACAGTGATTTAAATTAGATCACCCAATTTTTACTTAATTCGCTGACAGAGCGCTTCCTGCAGTGCCTCCCTATGTTTTATTTCAGAAACTAATTGTTTCACTATATTTGAATTGTTCTTAAAGATTGTAAACGACCTCTTTATAAAAATGAAAAGTTAGACATATGATTTATATCAGTTTTTTTAAATGTCTAATTATTTTGTTTCAGAATCTGTTATTAGCTGCCACTTTGGTCTGCGACGCTAAAAATGGACGTCTTTCTAATTTCATCCCAAGTGATCAGTGCGTCAGGTAATTAATTTAGCCTTGCGAATGTTACTGCAAACCATGAGATTTGATAAAAATTTTTGTAATGAATGTTTTTTAATAAGAATACTCTTGCTGATTTTTTTACAAAGATTCTTTTTGATTAAAAAAATAAAGCATAATAAGAATGAAATTCTGTTTTGTTTCTTCAATGTTATTTAAAAGCAATCTATCTACTATTTCTTCTAAAAAGGATTATACGAGAAATTAGACCTGAAGTTCAAATAAGTATTCCTTTTCAGACATTTTGTGATTGCCTTTTGAAGATAATTTAATTACACAATTTTGCACAATTAACTGAAGACAATTGCAATTTCTGATTGTGATATCACTGACGTCTTCTATCTTTTCAAAAGAATTTTAGATACATTCCTAATATCTTTGAACTGGTCATGTTAAATGACTCACTTTTGTCACATTCTGTTGAATACTGACATTTGTAGTATTTTTGAATGATAGACTTCATTTTACTTTACACTATCTCAGCGATGTCCTGCCATAATTTAGAATGCGACATCACTTCCTGTACATTGGTTTTTCAGTACTTCATCTGCTCTGAAAATTGACATTGCGGATTTGCATGGAATTAATTTTTACGGAGTAGAAATGAATCCAAAGTATAATTTTTAGAAGGAAAGAAGACATTTGAGAAGACAAATAATTTTTTTTCAGGTTTTAGCATTTGTTTTTCTGTCCCGACAACATCGCATTTTTGCTGTTGTTATATTAATTATTCTGCAATTTCTATTTGATCTAAGAGGTCAAATCTCTTATTGATTGAAATAGAAATGGTGCAAATAGGCTGCTGTGATTTTGTTTTATTAAAAAAAAACTGACTATAAAAATTATGCTTTCATTTACTTATTTTTAGTCTACATTTTTAAATCTCATTCGTCTAAATTTTTTCCTTTAGACTATATCTCATTTATCATCACTGGGGACTCAGTTACATGCTATACTTTTTCATTGTACTGCACCATGCAATAGCAGTGTGTGAAGATCCAGCAGTTAATGGCTACCTTCTTCCGTACTGGGTAATTGATAATGCTTGTAATAAATTACCATTCTTTCTGTATTTTATTTCATAATCAGCAATAAGTTAATTTTTTCTAACCTTGAAATGACTTTAGTATTTTTGCCAAATGCAATAATTAGTATAAGGCATCAGTATAAATTTCTTATTGTAAACCAAAATTCAAGTTTCGAATTTATAATATTTAAGTTATTTACTGACATTCTGCTGAACCACATTGCTTCAAAGTGATTTTAATCAGAAATTTTGTTTTTGACATTGACGTCCCTTTTTCATTTCTATATAAATTTCATTTATAGTCTACATTATTTAACATATTTCTACTTATTTTACATAAATTCAAGGGGAAAAACACCCTTGGTGGCTTTAAAAAATTATCGAAAAATATACGAATCAAGATATACGATCTTGATTCGTATATCTTGCTGTAGAATTTTTAGTGAATGAAATGATATATATATTATTTTAGTCAACTTTAAGGGAAATGATTCCGGACTTTCTTCAGCAAATCATTTTTATTTATACCTTTAAAGAGTAATACATTTCTTTTTCTTTTTTTCTTTGCTCAAATAAATGTGAATCAACTTGTATTATCTACTGAATTAGCCTGCAATGCTTCATACATTGGAAGAAGGATCTTTATGCCATAATAGCGAGATATGACATTCAATTTTCAGATTTGAGGAACTCAAGAAAATCTGGCTGTAGATATGGAATTTTAAATTTTGTTGTTTCTGTTACTGACTATTAGGCTTGTCGAGCTAATTTTTACAACATAGTTTCGTAAATGATACTGTAAAATTTCTTGACAAATCTTATCAGTTAACCACATTTTCAGTCTCAACGTCATAATTTATCAGAAATCAAAGTTTCCCAAACAGTTAATTTACAAGAGACAGATGTTTGAAAATAATAAGTTGTAAATTTCTTTGCCGTTTCTCGAACTATGTGTTATCTTGCTACTTATTCTGAGATACTTGAGATGTTCTTTGAAGGTAGGCAACGACTGTTCACACGCAACAGCAATGATCGGTTTTTATCCGGAAACAAAACAAAACAAAAATGAACAAAATAATAAAAAATTATACGCTAAGAGGAATTTTTCAGACCATAATATAAAAATTCAAAAATTGTTTCTTGAATTCATTTTCATCATTAGGGGCAACTCGTGTTTAAATTCTCCTGATGACTTTTGTGTATATTAAATTATGCCATTTTAAATTAATTTTGAATAATTATAGAATTCAAAAATTGACTTAAAATGTTTGATACAGTAACGGTTATTTTTTTTACAAAGAACTTCAATTAATTAAAAAAGATTTTATTGATTTTTCTACATCTTTTACACTTGTTTACAAGAATTTAGCTTACAACTGAACAATAAAGGAATTCATTAAAGTTTTTAGTTGATTGTCAGTTCTTATTTACTATAACCTAATTCTGGAGACTTATCCTTAAATAATTTTCTAACCGATTTGAATAATTACATATGTGTTTTTGTATTTTTAAAGTAACTTTTGCAATAAATAATGAAGATGCACGCTATTTTCATTGATTTATTTTTGCATTCTTTCAGAGTATTAAATTTCATGTTGTATTTCATGTTTATTCTGTTTTTTACAAATTGCCGATTTATGTTGTGTTTTTGGAAACCCTGCTAAGTTATTGTTTTGAGTATGCATGTCAATATTTTTATGTATTTTTAGAAAAAAGTGTTGTTGATTTAATAAAAAAAATTCCTTATAACTTTATTCTTTCAGGTCACAATGTCTGTTGAATTTGCATGTATACTGTTCTACCTCTTCAGACTTCTTCATTGTGCATCTTTTTTACCACCTGAAACTTTTTGCAGGGACAAGAAAAATATTTTAGTTCTTGCTTCTATTATTTTGACAGCCATTGATATGTCTTGTTATATTGGATTAGTTAATTCAGGTTACGAGCACATTGCATATCGCTGGTCCAGACCTTTAAGACCTTTGTTTATTGTGAACTTCAGTGAAAGCAAGCAAGTAAGAAATGTTTTTAAAAATTAATAACTGTTCACTATGTGTTACTTTCGTAATGTAAAAAAAGTAATCATATGTAGCTACCATGCTCAGATAGGTTAGATATAATAGATGCCAAACTATTAGCTCTCAATTTCTGAGTACGTCTACTTGAGTGTCATAATTATACCATAAATTACTACATTAATAAATGATGCTATATGCGATTTATTGGCTGATCTTAACATAGTAATTCATGTAGGATATTGGTAAGTGATGGAATTGTGGATAACATGATGTATATTCAGGAATACTTTTTATGAGTATACCTAGTGCTACCTAGAATTGGGAAAGAATTATTTATTTTTATCTGCTTGCAAAATTGACAACGAATTTATCTCGCTTTTTCTTATATTATTGCTTAAATTTATTCTCGCTAATGGTATATTAAAAAAGGATAAATTTGTAAATCAGTATATTGTTATATATCATAATATTGTTATAAATGTATCGTTATTCTGACGAAGAATATTAAGTTTTTTATAAACATAGCTAGAGATATTTTAAAAATTCGAATATATCATTAAATATTATAATTTTAACTCATTCTGAGAAATTTATCAGCAGGCAGCATTAATAGATAAAAGAATTTCTTTTATTCTTTTTCTTTTAGGTTCGCAGAGCGTTTAGAAATATACGCAAAACCCTTCCTGATATATTAAATGTGTTGATTCTCTTTTTTTTGAGCATATCTCTGTTTTCTTTAATGGCCCAGAAGTTGTTTCAAAAAAGGTTGGTGTTATGTTTTTTATGTAGTTTAAGTGAAAATGTTACATGCGTTTTTCTCACTTAAACCATTTTTTATTTGAAAGTATTCTTGCAAAATCAAAGAGGCTGGTAACTATCACAAGTAATTCTTCAGTATGAACCCATTTTTTCCCACTCTCCGTTTATATTATAGAACTTCATTTGTTTTTTCAGAGTAGATAAATCGTAAATTAAATGAATTGATTATCCCCAGTGATCGTTCACTTCTAATCCATATATGACTATGCAAATTAAAACAAAATTTGTTAAATATTATAAATTATTCCTATGGCATTAACTTGTAAGTGTTAAAAATGCATGCTCGAGAATCAAATAATCTTTCGATATAACTAGATAATTCTACCTTTAAGTTTTGACTTTAAAATATACAGTTCACGATTTATAATTAATTAATAATGCATCCTGATCCATTATTTTCATACATCGATTTATTCGTGTTTTTGGTTCGTCTTCAGGTTTTGTTTAGTCTCTGTCTGTAATTATACATTTTATGGACCTGGTTGCAATTTTTTACTTTTGGAAATCTTAAAGAATTTAGAATATATATTGCTGATGTATAGTGTATTTCTTTATGTGTGTAGTCAATTTTTTATATTTCTTTCATCAGAAATGATCAAATTTCGAAGTATGATATATCAAGTATTAGAAATGAAATATGAGTATTAAGAGTATTATAGACGGGGGGGGGGACTAAAGGTCATAAGAATGGCAGATCCCCCTTTCTGAAATAATATACTTAAACTTTCATCATGATGGAAATCACAATGAAAGGCTAATGAAGGTCTCTGTAGTTTCCGATTTTTCGTAAAATGTCATCTGTTGATAATAATTCTTATTTTAATAATTATAACGAATTGAAACAACATTAAATGCCTTTATAATGATGCTATCGAATTTCAGACACTTTCTCTGTGTGGTAGAAAATATTTTACGCAATATTCTATAGTCTTATTTTACAGTATGGTAATTCAATGTTTATTAGAAGTTTTTCATTCAAACCCATTTGTGTATTTTCACTCACTGTGTTCTAATTTTTTTTTCCGTATATGTAAACAAGACGTGTGTGTAATGTAAATGCATTGTAATGATGACACTTTTCAATAGAGCTGTAGTTGATCCAATGAGCTTTTAGGCTTTCAATAGTTTAGATATATTTAATTTGGGTTTCTTTTGTTAAAATTTGAATGATTCGTTCATGACGTTTATGATCATGGTTTGAAAATTCATGGCCATTTTGATTATGTTACTTGCAATGGAGTGTGTTATTGTCTTTGTGGAAAGAGAGCCCCAAAATCTTAACAGAACTTTTTATAGTATCGAAATGATGGTGTATGAGCAAGTAGAAATGAAATAAATATAAGCAGTTTCTGATTTGGTATTTTAAAGAGGCACGTGAGACTCACTGGGAGGAAGTTGCCTAGCTGTGATAGTGAAAGTATATTGACTATACTTTGAAAACGCAAATAAAAAAGATTTATATACGGATAATGAATTTTGGTAATTTCAATGTTTCTAACTCGATTTTTTTCTCTGTAAATATCAGAATGTTTTTAATTCGCCCCCCTTACTTTTTTTTTTTCAAATCTTTGAATATATTTTAAATATAATTTTAAAATGTTCCGTATTCAAAATTGTTTTGGTTATTTCAATGTTAAAACAAAAAAGTAACTTAATTTTTGTCCCAAATAGTTTTATAGTTCAATTTGCTTTAGTCATATTTTTGAAAATGAAAATAATTTCTGGCCTCCATGTATAATTTATTTTAATTAATAGTAAAAACAGCAATAAATATTTTTCACAATATTTTTAAACATCGTACATGTTATAAGTGTACCACATTTTTTAATTTGAAGTTTTAATGTTTTAAGTCTTTTCATAGTATCATGCATTGTTTATTCTATTTTTTCATTAAACTTTTTAAGTATTATTATTACTTATTAAATTATTCATATAAGTTAATTTAATTAACCTTTTATTAAAATGATTTTCAAAAGATCTTTTGTATTAGCCAATATTCATCAAATGCCCTACTTCATTCAAAACCTGGAATTTAAAAGACCAGAATGAAATTGTTAGGATGGATGTATTTAATATTGTTGTGACAATTTTATGAGTATCCAAAGAAAAGAGGTTCTAAAATAGTTTAAAGCTGACTACCTTAAACCAAATAAATTAATCTCTGCCAAAGGAGATGAAATATACTAATTTGTGAAGAGAGTAAGAATACGATTTTTGCTAATGGCTTTATATATATATATATATATATATTATTCTCTCTCTGACTGGTACACTATTTAAAGAGTACAGGACATTGTATAGACATCTAACATAGTACCCAGCTTTTATCAAAAGTTGGAATAATTTTAGTTAAGAACAATTTGTGTAAATAGGTTTGTATATTTTCTCTTGCTTTGTAGCATTTTTATTTATTATTAATTTTTTTTTGCTTTAAGATTTAAGAAAAGTATCTAACAATTTATTTTGAATTTTTAGAGATTTGAAGTACCCTGATGGAAAGCCCTATTTTACCAATTATCTTGATATCTATTTTCAATTATATGTTTTAGTTACAACAGCTAATAATCCTGATATTATGTAAGTATAAACAGCTTAATATGTATATGATCTTTACTCGAAGCTTTGTTTTATTCTAGTGTAAATTGTTGGTTAGTGTAATTATTTCTCAAACTTAACTTCGACTATTTATTGTAATAGATTTCAAAAGGGGTATTTGATATAGTCAGAACTGCTATATCATATTTCATACTTTAAAACAAAATTGGAAGTAAATCTCATTTTAAATTATTTTTACCCTTTACGGCGCAAGTCATTAAAATTTTCGAAATATAATGAAAAAACAATCAATGTGATGAATAGATTGTATACACATGGATTTTACAGTCTAAAGTTATTTTTAATTTGCCTCCTTTCATGGGGGGGGGGTTGTCGAGGACATCGCCAGTCTAGATAATCTGTGTAAAAAAATCTTTCGAAATCATTGAGTAAATTCCCTATGACAACAGCGGTAATTATAAATATTTTAGGTTTATGTATGCTTTTATTCATGTTCTAGGTAATCTGAAGTATTTAAAATTTTAAATATACAAAAGATAGTGTATTTACTACAAAATTTGTAACTAAATCTTATAAATGTAATAATTAAAAAATAAGATCTATTTAAATTTAATACAAATTTTAATTAAATTCAACTAAGAATAAAAAATAAAATACTAAAAATAAATATTTACTATTATATTTTATCAATTAATTGTTAATTTTATTAATATAATGAAAAATATCAAATTAAAATTAAAAATAACTTATTATTCGATACGAAATTTTTGAAAGCACATAGGAGTGTCTTTTCGTCTAACACGTAAATTATTGTTTCATACATTGTTCGTGTTTTATGCACAGTTTTTCGCTCAATGAATATTTTCGAGGGAGACAATTGAGGGCGATATATGTTGAATATTTTCTTTTTCTTTCGCTGTACAGTTTTTACATGCTGAATGCAATAAAAATTTTTAAAAAATGTTTAAATAAAAAAATTATGGCTATAATAAAACAAAATACTTACCAAAAAAGGTAGCGAAAAAATTATAAATAAAGCAGAATATATGGGGGAAACATAAGCACTAGTATAGAAAAGGGGACCCCCCCCCCATAAATGTGAAAGGTTTTCTGGCTTCAAACAAGGGTTTCTTTCTCCCGAATCCGATTATGGAGAGCACCCGAGCTCAGAATCAATATCACATTTTTAAATTGAACTAGATCAATACGTCTTTGACAGGATACTATTATTAAATATATGAATTAGCTTTTAGTTCAAATTTCAATCGCCTAATGAGTCCAGTGATTAGATTTATTTTAGAAATACATTGTGCATTGTAAAAAAAAAGGCAAATTAAATTCTTTATTTCATTATAGTATTGTTGAATTATTTTGTGGAATCAAGCTTGCTTAATAATCTTTAGTTGAATCTATTAATAATCTTAATAATCTGTTATTAATTTAATTGTATAATTTTTGCATTATTTTTGTTTTCTGAGAAGATACTTTACACCAAGTTAATAATATTCTTTTAATTGATTTTTCATAAAACGACATTCACATTTTCATTTTTAACATTAATGTTTAAGCACTTTTTTTTTTGTAATTTAAAAAAATAATTAAAAAAATAAACTTTGAATTTTTTCATCTTTCAAATTAATACTACACTTATGTATGCAAGAATTTTCATTTAGATCCTGAGGTGTTTAATATTGAGTTCCTTCATTGTTTATATGTCATTTTTTTGCATAATCCCACTAAAATATATTAATATGTTGCTCTACTAACTCACACTAAAAATCAAGCATTGGTATAATCGACTTGTAGTGGTTTAATACCTGGCAAATTTGTTTTCTGTGATATTAATGCAATCATTTTATGATGTCAGTATGGATTTGTCATTAATGCTTCTGAAGACATTTCATCAAAACTAAAATAATTCTTTTTTTTTTTTAAATTTTAAATACTTATATAACTATAGAAACCTGTCTTGAATGTTTTTAAACCATGCTGCTTTCTTTTTCAGGATGCCTGCGTATGATTCAAATAGGTGGTTTGCAATATTTTTCATTGCTTATCTCATAATATGCTTGTATATATTCATGAATATTTTCCTAGCAGTGGTATACAACAATTACCGAAAGCATCTAAAAGTGAGTATTATTTAAATGTTTTTCTTTATATGCCAGAAGATTTTCAGTGGTGTAGTTTTGTTCTTGTGTCTTAGTATGATTATTTCTCCCCCAGTTATTAGTGATCGTACAAGTTTGTTATTTGCGATATGAAACGGTATATGGCTAGTAAACAATCGAGTTTCATTTCTTTGGCACCAACATTACGCTTAATTTTCGGGATATTTGCGGCTTAAGGGCAATTTTGAGTAACAATCAAATGTGCGAAATTTTTTTGCATCGTCATTGTGAAAAATTGTCCGCAATCGTCAAGCAATTGTTTTCTACACATTGCTATTTTCACAACGCTATCTCATAGTTATTAGTAATCGATTGCTTACTGCGCATCACACCATAGACGTTTTAATAACATTAAGAAAAATTATTGCAACATTTGCTTTCTGTTGCTCTGGTCTAGATTTAGAATAATTACGATAGACTTTTTCTTTATGCCAGCGAGAAAAAGAATAAGAGATGACATTTTTAGTCGCTACATCTCCGGAATTTCGGGAACTATAACCCATTAGTCTAATTTTTCTGCATGCACAATGACTTTTTATGATAGGACGTTATCAACTTTCATAGGGGATGCTTTGCTTGACATGCTTTGTATATACATTTTAATATCGGAACAAAACATAGAATATTTGATGAAAAAAAAGATTAACCTTATTTTATGAATCAGTATAGGTCAACATCATCTGTTTGATCACCATCATCTTGATAATTTAAGGAAAAAAACCTCCTCTCTTGCAAGGACTATTTTTTTTTTTTTTTGTATATATAAAGGATAAACTGTAACTGGTCTTTTTTATTATTAAAGACATGTTATGAAATTTATTAAATATTACATATGTAAGTTTGGTTTAATCCTCCCCCTCCGAATTTATCCAGTTTATTTGTAGTAGGTTAAATACTGTTGGAGCTCATAAATATTATTTTAAAAAATTGTGAATTACTTTTGGGTTTTCGTTTTCTTTAACTAGCAGTTTAGCTATTAAATTTTATTCCTATTTTAAATAGGAAATTGCAAAATCTTCAAATACCATTGATACTTTGTGGTAGTTAATCGAAGGGAAAGGGCGGGGGAGATCAAATAAAGGTGACATATCTTCTGAAATGTTTTAATTTTTGGATGTATTTTAATTCTTAATCATCTATGAATGTCACATGTAAAATTTGTTTTGAGTTACTTATGAAACTTTGGGAAAGAAAGGGAAAAACAAACTAGCAAGCAAACAAGCGATTTGAACGTTATTTCAGTTTGAAGGATGTATGACAATCATGTTAAGTGTAAATATAACCGATAAGAGATGCTGAGAAGTTTAATTAAATGAAAATAATTACCTGAATATAAAGAAATGACGAAACTATTTTAGAATATAATCTGACATTTAACGAATAATACCTTCCATTTTGAGATTTTCTGCGCGTAATTTCGCCTGATTTGTTAGTCGTAGAATTGGTGTAATATAAAATTGGTTGTTCTTACAATATTTTGAAGTAACGTTTCATGTACGTTTTAGGCATAGTGAATTTTGTAAAATCAGATAAATTTATTTTTCATATTATAAACTTGTTGTTTTTTAAAATTATTTTTGTTACCAGTTTTTTTGTATTTATAGTCTAAGACAGATTAATTTGACAGTGCAGTAAGAGCAGCAAAACATGCTTGAACGTTTTGGTCGAATAGTTCTGAAACGATCTTAAAATAATTTATAAATAACCAATGTATAACAGCAGAATGTATTCAATGCTAGTATTTGACATGTTAAAAAAAGAATGTTCAAAATGAATGTATATTAATTTCATGTAGCATTTTACCTATATTTTCTTTTTGATTAAAATTCGAAATGAGCCTTATGAATAACAGAAAGAATAAATATTTTATTTAGTCTTCTATGTGCATTTTTAAATGTCTCCTCTCTCTCTCGGAAGTGCAAATTTTGTTTCAAATTTAATTGACATTTTTTTCCGATGATAAGCTGACTTGTGAGGGGATGCATCAGTGTATCGGCATTTTTCTAAATATATATTTTAATAATACCATGTAAATACCATTTCTATTGATATAAGAACTTACTCTTTATCATAATTCTTTTGTATGAAAGAAAGAATGAAATCGTTTTTATTTCAGCTCAAAAAGGAAATAGTGCTATATTAAAAATTTTAAGTAGGCGACGGCCTATCGATACATGCATGAAAAAAAAATGGATAGTTATTTTTGACTTCTTTGTTTAATACATGCATTTGTTATGTATATATTTATTTTATCTCTATTATAACTGCATTCATAAAAACATTGCAAATAGTTATGAGCATTCATTAAATATTCTTCAATCAGAGTTAAAAATCAATTTTTTCTATCCGATTATTCCACAATTCTTCCTCCTACTTTGAAGTTACCTTCTTAATGAGTAATTTATTGTTTTGTAATTTTTGTAAACTGTAACAATAAGTCTATAAACTTTATTCATAATGCTCTTCACGTCTTAAGTTATTTTTATAAGTAATCATCATAATTATTATATGAATTGCAGTTTTTGTAAATATAAATTTTTTTAAGAAGTTTACTTGATGGTTGTAAATTCATTCCAAATTGCGACGCTGAAACAAATCTACATTTGAGAAGGGTTCATAAAACTTTATGCACACTCATCTTCATAAATTAAGGATAATTCAGAGTCGCCCAGAAATCGAACAATAAAATACGTGCATCATCCGTAAAATGCCTTCACACATCTTCAAAAATTAATGCAGGAAGTCACTAAATGACACCGATAGTACATCACAATGGCGAGAGTGTGACAAATGTATAAGAAATACAGACAAAGAAGTAAATTTGTACGCAAGCGTTTTATAAATCTTTCAATGCAATAAACGCATAGTTATGACGCAAAGGACGCATTTGGATGATTTTTTACGTAGCAGAATTATCGGCCGTCTGTACCCAGCTGGAAATATCCTAAGAACTTAGAATCGACCAGAATGTCAGCTCCTGGCTTTGGCAACGATTCCAAAATGATGGTAATGTTGAGTAGACGTTACCGGTAGACGCCGGTATTTGGCAGTTACTGCCAAAAGAAACAGACTGAGCTCAGCATCAAACCTGTTTCGTCAACTCTTTTCAGCCACTGGTACGACAGTTTCAAGACAGAAGGCAGAACGTGTACAGACGCTGAGGGCAGATTGGTCTATATGCTTTTAGGCCTATCAGATGTGATCCACTTACTGCAACTCATTTTCGCTTGCGGTTGGCCTAGAGGCGAGAGCATGCATTGTGGACACCACAACAGTAGGCATATGTGATGTTTTCCGACGAGTCCAGTTTTAGCTTGAAGTCTGATTTTTGCTGAACACTCATATGGAATGCAGGATTGCTCGTTTGGGTAGGAATTATTCTGGGTTCCAGAAATGACCTGCATGTTCAAATTGAAACCATGACAAGCCAAATTTATCAGGACGTCATTTTTGCATCCAGCTTCGTACATGTTCTGCAACTTTTTGCTCTTCAGATAAATCTATGAATGTGGGCAAGAAATCTTCATCAACAAAATTTCTTAATTAAATGACTCAGTTCATATTGTGAGGAGACTTCCCAAAATCTTTTTCGACATTATAGCCTTTGTCAGTATTTATTTCACTAAAGAAATGTTTTACATGACCATTGACTTTTAAAGGCTATTCCTCATCTGTGTATCAGTGATGCTGCTAGTGAAGGCCCAAACGTAGGTCAGTATGTTATGCGGAGATTTGGAAAGTTAAAAGAATCCCCCCCCCTTTTTGACAAATTACCGTACTGCTATGTCGAGATGTTACTGACGATTGTCCGGAACTAGTAGAAAATACCTTTTTGAGGTCTTATGAAACTTTAAGTATCTTGCCCTGATATCTACTCAAATTCTGCTCTTCTTTTAGGCGCATTTGAGAAAAAAAATGCTTAAATTTTTTTTAGGAAGGGAAATAAATAAAATAAAGAGGGATTGTGTTTCTATTAATATATCTAGAGCAATTCTTAACAAATTGTCTAATGTTGCTTATGTTAAGTCTTCAACTTGTTTAGTATTTTTCTTATAATTACTTCTCCTGATTTCTGGGCCTTTTTATCAACTCAATCTTCTCGAATTTGTAAATATCTCGACAGTATTGAATTTACCGAGGACACTGAAAATATTGTAAGAACTTGTCTATATTGTGCTCATTAAACCATGTTGTTCTGCACTAACTGGTGACCTGCAAAGATTTAAGCTTTACCCATTAGAAAGCTGATTGTCAATTAAAGAAATTTCTCATTCATTCAAGAATACTATTAATTTTATTTGATTTTTTGAATAGTGATATATTAAAGTTTATATTTCTAAGTACAAAGGCCATAATATATTTCTGACGCACATTGAAGTTTCGTCTCCAGTTTATCTGGAAACTCCGAGAAGTTTTTATTAATAAAGCTCTAGGCCCGTTTGGTATATACAGCACCCCCGATAAATACCTTTAAAAACTAATAAAATATATATTGTTTATTTAATTAACTACTTTAAGAATAATTAATTTCTTTAAGTTAGAAAATGATTTTGATTATAAATACAATTTTACGAATTGCAATTTACCATTACTGTGTTCATTTTACTGTAGAATCTTAGGAATGACGTGAAATTAATTCCATATTTCACAATGAACAGCTAGTTGTTTCATCAGCTGCCAGTTGAAATGTCTTTTAAGTAAACCCTTTCCGTCTTTAGTTTTTCATATTTTAAAAAAGAAAACATAAATCATAAAATTGAAACTTAATCGGGGCAGTTTTTTGCACTTTTACAATAAGAAACAATAGAATTGTAAGAAATTGCTCTTTGTAGCGCCATTTTTATATCTCGATATCTTGTGAGTGGTATAATACAGGTGTTCTGGACTTTTAAATGTAATATCATTTACCTGAAATCCAGGATTTTTCGTGGTACTATCCTTACATATATATCTTAAACGCTTTCGAGTCAAATAAAAAAATTAAAATTTAAAAGAAAATTTACAAAATAGCTACATAATCTTTTTCATAAGTTTCCTTTTTGCAACTAATTGCAAGTAGTCCATATATCGACAAGGAATCCCCAGAATGAGAGCTAACAACAGCAATAGAAAATTTTAATTTCAGCGAACGGTTAATTTAAAATTCAAATATAACAATTTATCTCAGTCTTCCCTACTTATAAGCGCAAGCAATAATTTATTTTTATGATAGAAAAAGATTTGTCAGATCCAGAATTAGTGCTGCGACTCTAGCGTCATCTTTTTGCAAATGTTGAGATGACATTTTATCCATTGAAAAGTCCTTGCATCACTTAGCTGTTCCGATCTTGTAAAGATTTGCAAAGATCTTATGGTCTTTTTTCTTGCACATCGAGTCAATCTGCAAGGTTTTAGAGCCATTTTGTACCGGATCTTAGAGGATTGTTTCGAAAGTTTCCTGAATATGTGGACTGGAGATTGCTGACAAACATATTAATTCATATTTCATATGCATATTGAACATATTAATACACCATTTGATGCCAGATTATTTCTTCTTAGATGACTTAGTTCCAAAAGTTTTTTCCTCCAGCATCAGTTCCTCGTCATAATTATGTCAGAGAAGCCGTCATCTCTATACAATATTTGTGTTTGACTGTTTGTTTTTCGAATTCTCTGCCTTCATAATTGAAGGAAAACTCCGTAATGATTTCTAACGCCAATCTTTGTGCCATCTTGCTGGCATGTGTGCTGTTTAATAGAGCTTTTTTTGAAAACTGTGCCTTTCTTACATAGTTCCTTATGCATTATTCTCATTTT
This sequence comes from Argiope trifasciata, assembly GCA_026543055.1. Classification (NCBI taxonomy): domain Eukaryota; kingdom Metazoa; phylum Arthropoda; class Arachnida; order Araneae; family Araneidae; genus Argiope; species Argiope trifasciata. The sequence goes on along the minus strand of JAPMOQ010020853.1, from coordinate 2,703,173 downwards.
TATATAACTCTAGAATTCGTTTAATAGCAGTTTAGTGTCTCTGAATATTTGTCTTATGGATTGGCTATTTAATAAATTTTTCATTTTATAAATGGGAGTCTTTGTTTTAAATTTAGCTCAGAAAAATTATGAGTACAATTTCTTTAAATAGTTTTGGAAAGTAATTCAGAACCGACACATTTTAGTGAGGTAATTTGGCTATTATCCAGGAGCAAATTTGATTCAAAGGCGCTTTGAAAATTTACTATATTGATTTTTCAGGACGCAAAATTACTTACAGTTTCAACTATTTTTCAAGTAAAATTATAACTATAGTTTAAAAAATAAATTATAATTAAGAAATGACTTTCCCTTAAGGGTAATTAAAAACAAGACCATTTTGTAAATGATTTTTTGGACTAAACTAGTTTATCACGTCCAAAAATATTCATGCAGAAACACTCGGTGAGAAAGGCTACTTCTACTTTCACCTAATAATTGATTGTATTACTGCTGAAAAATATGCAAGTGTTTGTTAATTATTGGTATTCATATTTCTCTGCATATAGGCGCCTTATTCCAAATGTACATATTCCAAATAGCTGGATTTCTAACGTTCCAAACTCTTCAAAGTGCAACAAATTTGACTTTATGCGATTGCTAATCTTAAAATATTGCTAAAAATTTTTCTCAAATGAAAGAGAACATTTTAACTAGAACAAATAACTGATTAAGAGCATAAATTTGATTAATTTGTCATTTGTGACGATCTGTAGTACAAATAAAATTATTTAAAAGCATTTCTGTGTTGATTTGGATCCTTTTATGGTACTCTGTGATTTATCCATGGTTGCCATACAACTCAGTTCTGTGGTTAATTGCTAATTTTCTATATTTAGGAAGTATTTATGAAGAAAATAATACTCAAAATGATTATTGTTAATAATACTGTTATTTCAAAAAATAAATTTATGAAATGATGCTTTGTTAATGATATTCATTTTTAAAACAAGATGCTCACGTGCTTGCAGATAAGTTATCCATACTGGTAGTTTGCTCTTCAATTACAAGAACATCAAGTTCATTCATTTGATTATATTACATTTTTATTATGATATCAATTTTCTTTTGAGCCAACTTATTTTTCATATCCTCAAACTGATGTAGTTGGAGAAGTCTGTGGCAACCATTGAAGAAGCTCATGGCAACCTTCTTTGCTAAACTTTTACCAATAAGAATTTTGTTAGTAGTTTTTTAATAGTAAAGCATTTTCTTCATTATTATCAACCACTATAAGCAAACAAACAAAAATATTATACAAAGTACAATAGTAAACTGTCTGTCTGCAAAATTACATGTAAGATATTTTCTGAATTTGCTTTTCTAAAGATTTGGAATTTCACTTCGTTCAAACATAGATTTAAACTATCACTTCGTGAAAAACGATAGCTTAAAAGTGCAACTAAAAGTTTAATTTTTTTGAAATAAAAAAAAATCTTAACTCTTAATTGCTTAACTAAGCATGCCCAAATTATTTATTAACACGTTGGCTGTTGAGTCCATTTTGAATTAATATAACAATCACGAATTTTTTTTTTTTTTGGTTTTTACTTTGTGTTAAAGGAAATATGAAGGAAAAATTCTGTACACGTTTCAACGTTTTATTTTGAGAATGAGATGCCATTAGATTTGTGAAACTGAAGTTACAAATAATAACTTCTGATTGTTGGCGAAGTCTAGCAGTGAGTAACTCTAAAATGCGTTGAAAATTAAGGACGTCATCCAGTGGGTAAGCATTCCATTGTATATTTCTGCGTGCTGTCAAATTAACCATTCTTAAACCATAGTTAAAATAAGGATTTGATAATGCTTTTAAAATTCTTCTTAAGTGATCATATTTTTTTAACAAGAGTTTCTTTTTCAGATAAATTACACTCTCTGCCGTCGTATGGGTGAGACGAATTTTAATGTTGTGGATATTATTATTAGACTTCTTGAAGATGTGATATTATTTTAACATTTCTTTTCATGTGTATGTGTGTTGAGTTGTTTCTACATCTTTTACTTTTCAGTGTTTTTTTAATCCATGTTTTTCCTACCTTCGGCATGCTTATGTTATGCATGTTGCATGTTAAATGACGCAGCATGAAATGCATGCGTTAGTAGTCGTTACACCCTCGAAAAATTTGTTATTAATTTTTCTTCAATATTTTAGAATACATTTTTTCTTTAAATTGTTGTGGATATTTTATTTTTCTCCGGATTTTATTTCTATTCTATTATTTTTTCAGAATGAGGTTCGAAAATTGGTTTATATGAAAAGGAAAAGTTTAGCGAAGGCTTTTGATTTATTGAAAGTGAAGAAAGATGGGGAGTTTATTATTGATTTTAAAAGATTTAATGTGCTTCTAAAAATGATACCACCTGCTAGAAGTCCCATGATGGTAAACATATTGTGGTATGTTTTAGATACGAACGGAGATAATGCTGTAGGTAAGAAATAATTCCGTTTTAAATTTTTGCAAATTAAATTAGTAATTATAGTTACTAAATATTTCTTATAGTTGTAACTATTTGAATGCGCTAAACTTTTGAAAAATTCAGTCTGAATTAAAAAAAAAAAGATCTTTATACTGTTTAATAGACTAGTGCCATCAAATAACACTTTAATACTTCTTAATCGGACCTTGAGCCTAAGCGACATTAAATGTTATGATCAAATATGAGAAGTTTTTTTCATACTATTGTACATTTCTCAAATTAATTATTCGAAACTGCGAAAAGGTGATATTTTATTCATATTTCGTATATACGTCAATCAAGGCTAAAAAATGCCTTACCTTTTATAATTAGTGAATTCGTGACTTGCGGTTTTTTTTTTTTTTTTTTTGTAATTTCTATTTATTTTGACCATTTAACGTGGTTTTTGTTTGGAAGTTTAGAAAACACCATTGAAGAAAATTTTTTCCAATAATACTTTGCACTTTAAAATCTTAGTATTAATTATATTTTTGGAAATTAGAAAAAAAAAATTATCGACAATTATTATAACTCGAATTTTAGTTTACTGATGATTTATTGAAATTTTAGTTTAACACGTTGACTGCCAACTATGAGAACTCGTAGGTTGCGTTTTATTCTAGGACCAAACCATCTATGTTATTAGAGGACACCTTCTCTACTACAGTTAAAAGATAGCAAAAATGGGGTCATCTAATTACATAGATGGTCCTTATATCAGGCGTGGGTACTGGCAGTGAACGTGTTAATTTTCTTTTGAGCTATTTTTAACATTAAGAAGAGCTCTCTGTTTATCAAAAATTGACAAAATTTATCTTTTCAATAGTTAGAAATAACGCGCAGAATATTTTGCATTACGTATTAAATAAGAATTTATTTTAATTCATGTAAATTCAAATTTCAAGGTGAGTATTGTAAACACGTTGAGCCCTGGGTCGGCCCCTGGGGACCAGCAGTGAACTTTCCGTGTGGTCGGCTTCGGTTCCTGAGGACCGGCACTGGAATTTTCGTTTGCCTGGGGTCGGTCCGTGGGGCAGACAGTATTAAAGTAAAATATATATATATATAGTCTCAATGAAATGTGATCAAATATAGTTTTAATGAAATTTATTGAAACATCCTAAACAAAAATAAGGCTTAGCTTTACACATATTACAATACGTAACGACTTTTTTAGTATCACTTTTGGCTATCTTGCTTCCAAATAGTTTTGAACTGTTATAACATTTCGGACTTTATGTACGTCTCATTCTTTTTAGTATAATTTATGAGCAATTCTTTCACTTTCGGTTGGAGTTTTCTCATCTAGCCGCCGTGTGAGTTCATCCGCCAGTTGTCTGCGAAATAGTGTGACTGGTATATTTTTCCTGTTATTTCTTGATAAATGAATAAGGCATTTATAATAGCAGTATTTAGAAATAGCTCAAATGATAACTTTTTTGATATAACTGCCATTTTGATAACTGCATTTTTTGATAACTGCCATTTTGATAACTGCATTTTTTGATAACTGCCATTTGAGAGTTTTTCTCGAGGGACTGCTATATACGCACATTTGGTCTGACAAATCAATACTAGCCTTTGCTTTATTATATACAGCCATAATATTTGGTTTTGGGCAGAATCCTCTTTGTTTTTACAGCTACCATTTCACTTGAATGTTTTGTGAACAAGATCAAAATATCTCTTGTCTTTCAACTTCAAGACTGTAATAACCTGATTATTTTCTGTGGCGATAATTTCTCCGTGTTTCAATTTAGTAATTATTTCATATGCATTTCCTTTATGATTTGTTCGAAGTGTACCAATTAGATGCGTGTTTTTGCGTATTAGATTATTCGCTAAATTGAAACTTTTGTACCTGTTATCAGTACACAACGTATGGTCTTTATGAAATTTTTCGAATACGGACATTACAATATTTGATGGAGTTGTATTTTGCTTGTCAACAGCTTTACCACTGTACACATGAAAATTGTATGTGTATCCGTGATTACAGCATAATTTAAATATTTTTAGGCCGTATTTGTTTTTTTTGTTTTAAATATTGCCCGAATATGATTAGCCCGCGGAATGGGATTAGTGATTCATCAATGCACAGTACCTCAGGCGGGTCATAATATTATTTTAAAATTTTATTTAGTTCGTCTATCATAAATTGAATGTTTGATAGACGATTTAATGCTTCAACTGCTTCATTATCTGCGAAATGCAACATTGCCATGAGGATTTCAAATCTGTCTCTACTCATTACTGTTCGCGCGAATGTTTGAAAAAGAAAGGGATGCTGAGACCAGTACAAACGTAAGAATGGAAGCTTCCCCATTCCCATCCATATTATTAGCCCAAATAAACGTTTTATTTCATTTTTATTAGTTGGCATCCATTTATTTTTACGGTTATAAACAATTCTTGATTGAGCAGCATAAAGATTTGTTTGCTAACTGATGTGTTCAAACCTGTCGTCAGTGACAAATAGTGTATAAAAATCTTCTACTTTCTTACAATTCCGCACTTTCTCATTATTTTTTTTCGCCCCGGCAGCATTCGTAAAGGACGTAATATTTAGCTGATTACCTTGTGTATCAAACCATTAATTTCGATCACAGGTTTCAGTAGCATCTGTGCCACTACTGTCATTCTCAATTTGCCCTTCCTCATCTAATGAATTATCTTCTAATAATGACAACCGTACAACTCAACGGCGTTTGGAAGATAAAAATAATTCCCTTGACGTTGATAAAATAATTCACTATCTTTTTCTCTTTCGGACATACTCAATCTTATGGGCAATAACTATTTTCAAAAGTAAATCCAACTTACGTTTTACAAACAATCTGTACACTTCGGTAAATCTCTTCCAACTGATCGTCTTTTGGAGGTACGTACATATTGAGTCTTTTGGAGGTACGTTTGTATTTCATTGTTTTACCTAAGAATTTTTTTTTTTCTTTCTAAAAAATAAAATCGAAACTTCGCGACCAAGAGCTTTGCCACGCACATGCAGAGCTTGTGTGTGTGTAGCCGACAAAGCTAACCAACCGATAAGCTCTAGTCAGTGTATGAAGTCGCGGATCACCTTGCAACATTACACCGCTTGATACTCGCTGCCGGCTGAACGGAAAGGGCAACAAATTTGGCCCTGGGCTCAACGTGTTAATGAAACTAATTTTGTCAGGTGCATTGTAATTATCGGCGAAGTTCTTTACGACTTTAAGAATTTATTGAGAATGATAAATGATAAAAAAAAATGCAGTTTGCATGAATGGCCTTAGAGAGATAAGATTCTTTAAAAAGAAAAAAACGTTGCGGTTCAAAAAATGACTGAGGTGGCATTGATATGCAATATAGGAAACAAATGTACGCCATACAATTTTATATTAAAAGAGAGTGAGCCAAAAAATAATAACACAACTTTGCATTCTATTGATTTATTTAAGCTGCAGTTCAACATGGCGACCGCATAATATGGAACAATTAAGGCAAGTCGCAATCTCGTGGCCGTTGAGTGCCGCAATGCTAGCCTTGTTCTTAATGTGGATTGCCGAATAGCATCTCTGAATTTCGACAGTATGGAAGGGAAAAGACATGCATATCAATAATTTTTAAATAACCTCATCCTCGATTCATCATTCAGTTTTAATCAAAAGAAGTGTCTTCGTCAAAGTAGCTAGGTGGGCTAGGGCATATAAAGATCGAAGTTTATTGTTAACAATACACCTCTGCCCTGTAATGTTGGCATAACTTTTTCATGCAAAAGTATGGAATTCAGCTATCACTTTGCACGTTTTCCAGTCATATAAAACGCTGTTCGAAGGAAAATGGATCCACGTCGAAATAAGCGGTGTAAGCACACCAAACTGTCATACGATGAAAATGAAGTGGCTTCATTCTATATTCGTGGGGAATTAATGCGGCCCAAATACTCCTTCTGTACGTATTAGCATCCCTGTGCAATGCAATGTGGTCTTCGTCTGTTATCAGCATGTTGAACAGCTATTGCAGTTCTCATTCTCGTTTGCTTGACCTCATGGCTAATGATTCCCTTGCAACGGTATCTGCTGGTGAAATCTGATGACGTAATGTAGAGGGGATACAAATGCACTATCAGTGAAGGTAAGCCGAATTGATGATTCAGGTACTCCCAAAGCCTTTCAGTTTTGTAATTTACTTCCCGTGGATAATTCTGTAGCCATATCCTCCGTTGCATTTTGTACGGGAGTCTATATGACAAGGGAGTCAAAGAGGGTACATTTCGATATCTCTGGTCATGCAAAGGGACATTTTCTCAATTTGTAAGACAAATGAATATCTTACTGTCGGCATCTAAGGAATAGTCCCTGTTCATCCAGATTTTTTCATTGACGGATTGATTTTCGTAAATTTACTTCATTTATGCATGTCAGTGTTACCTGTTTTTCATTTTTTGAACTACAACTTTTTGCTCTTAAATAAAGCAATTCAATCATTCTTCAATATTATTCGTGCAAACTGCATTTTTTAAAAATCATTTGTCTATTTTAAAGAATTTTTTTGAATTGTAGCGAACTTTTGGTCCCCATAACACTTCCAAATAAAACGTTTTGTAATTTTATTTTTAAATGATTTTTCCATTTTTTAGTGTAAATTTTTTGAATTTGTGTATTGTTTGTATTCCCTTAGAATATCATTTTCTTGCAATACCTCTTGTTGTCAACAGCAGCTGTTTTCATTATTAATCATTTTAATGTCAGTTATTGCATTTTATATTTGCTTTAAAATTTTAAAGAATTTTAGTCTGAAAACGAGATGCATTTCAATTAAATCCGATCTCTTTTTATTTGTTCGACAATTCTTGAGCCTTATATCTGCTATTAAATATATTATTTTTAAACTAAACAGGCAGACTGCTTTTTTTTTCGTAACTCCATGAGTTAATTCTTCAATCGTTTGAGATAGCTTATACATCTAATTGAATAAAAGGTTTCATATGCTGTAGAAAATTATATTCTATATCATTTGAGTCAATAAACTAACTATTGGAATAGAAAATCTGAATTTTAATATGGGTTCCTGATCCTATTGACCATATTTCTAATAATATTTCTCTCTAATATTGTAAAAAAGGACCCACACAACTGCGATTAAAATTTACTGAAATAAGATTTGAAAATCACTATTGTAGATTATTTTGACGGTTACCTTGAGGAAAAATGGTTGGTGTCTCTTCGAAACACTCGTTGATTATCCTAAAATAATGCAATTCAATGTTTCATAATTCAGCCGGTTTTAGTCGCAGAAGAGTTCAACTTTTTTTGTCATGAATGTTAATGTGGTAAAAATGTCTTAGTAATTGTGATTAATGACTAATGGTGGCCATTTGAAAATTTGGATTTCACAATTTTTGCCCAGTACATTTTTTCGCCCAAACAAAAAATACAATTCTTAACTCATTCCATATTATTTGCCCAGTTTAAAGTATTGGGAAGTAAAGTACCTTTACCCTTTTTATCATTATATGACCTCACAACTAACATATCTTTCGAGGGAATGGAATAAAACTTTGAATATGGGTATTATACCTTATGCGCTTAAGAATGATATGAAAAATAAAAGTCCATCTTTCACGGTTATTTGCAACGATTTCAGAATGTTCAAATGGCAACAATTTTATTCCTCACAAAAATGTTATTTTCACAGTAAAAAGAAACAATTAAGAGATTTAAGGTGGTATCTTTAGCAAGAGCATCTGGTTAATAGTGTGCAGCTAAAGGACTACACGCGGAGTTAATTGTTTAAGAAAAACTTATCGCACCTGCAAGGGAAAGGAGTGTTAACACATCTGGATGTCAAATGTTTCCCATTGTAAAGGGACTATCACTAACACGTATCCCAGAACGGTCAGTTGCGAAGACGCATCATTGATGGTCATTTCCACACGCCAGACTGGAGCCACAAATGAGGGCAATTTGCTGAACAACTATTGGTCGATAGAGAGCCCAAGTGAACGAATGGGAAATGAGAAGGTGGAGTTTTGACAGCGATAAAATGTGGAGATTTCTGTGAAGAGAGACTTTTTGGATTGATAACTGGTGAATTAGTCTCCACTTTGGAATAGCCGTGTTACCTAACGACCTGTTAGTAGTGGTGGTGTTATTTCTCCAAACTGATGGAAAACACCTTTCACTATAAATCTTCAACTTTCGAGTGTTGTGTAAATATCATCCACTTCTGAATGGTGTAAATATCAAATATTTTAACCTATATTAGAACAAGTTGTTCTTATGTAAATATATGGCTATAAATAAACGAATTGTCTGAATTTCTCCTGTTTTATTTCATCGGTCAGCACCAAAAATTTACAGGTCTCTTGTGGAACCAGAAGATTATACGATGGTATGCCTGACGTTAGGATATAGTCGATGCTGACATCATTGCCCTATAGTTATTGTAGAAGTACACCATGCGATAGGCGAAGATCACGGTGCAAACGCTAGCGGATTTTCATCCGTACCGAGTGTCCGGAATTCTGTAGTTCGCAAAATTCTGTATTTGATCTTCTCATTTTCCCGTATAGGTTTGAACTGGTTCAAATGCTACCAGAGGATAATCCCCATAAGTTATTATTTTATTAATGAATTTCTCTTTGAATATGTCATTTATTACAGTTAACCTTCCCGCATTCTGTCGATAAGGCTGGGTTGGCACTGAAAACTGGTTGACTGAAAACGTTAATTCGAATAACTGAGCACTGCATAAATTTGTCCATTATGTCGTCGCTCTTCCGTTATAAGAAGCAAAAGCACCGTCATGTAGGTACCTTCATCTTTGCCTTTACTTTTTTGTACAGTTTACTCGCAAGGTGTACGAAATTTTCGATGACGAGTGCTCGTTATGAATCAGTATTGGCTCTATTCCTCTTTCCTATTGGATAGTGAAATGATCTTTTTGACGTCATTTGGATTCAAGGTGGTTCTTCATAATAAAAAAAATCTTCTGTCAAAGGTTTGTTAAAGCAAAATTTTGATGATCGAAATATCTCTCGCTGTTTCGTGTTCGCGTGAATGCCAAGGCCACCAGATAACACTGCAATGGTTTTCTTGGAAATAGCTGTGGGGATACATGTAGTCGAAAATGTACGCATCGAATCCAGAAACTCTGATTTGAAAGACATCATCCAAACTAAAATGCAACATGGTAAGTGCTGTATTATTTGTGCACTTGGGTGGGACAAAACAAAATCAATTTTTGAATTTAATTTGGAAAAGTACGGAAAAGTTTCCTTTTGGTGTTAATAAAGAAAATTATAAATATGAAAAATATTAAAGTAGGTATTGAGGTGCCGCAAGGATGTTGAAATTTCATAAAATTGAAATTTTTGCCATATTTTGTTTTACGAAATAACCAGCTTCTGATTTTTAATTTGTAATAGCCTGGAGAAGTTGCCTTTTGGTATAGATAAGATAAATAAAAGTTATAAAAAATATTAGAGTATATCTTGAGATGCAGCAACGGCATTAAAGTTTCATAAAAACACACATTTTGCAACTTTTTAAAGATTTTTGGGTGCTTTGATTTCGAAATAAAAAGTTTTACTATTCCACAGGCACTCAGTTGTCGTCGGAGCAGTTGTTATTGAAATAAGGGGGAGATTTATCTGCGTTCGGTGACAAGGACAGAGCTGTATTCAAATGAGTAGCTTTGCAGAGTTCGGTTGAGTTGGCGTCTCCTCTCCGTCTATTGTGCAACTGATTAACGTAACTGATTTGTTAGTTTGTGCTTGTGTGATTTGCTTTGAGTAAAAGAAAGACAAATATCGGGCATCTAAAGAAAGACATCTGTTTTTTGGAAATCTGGTGATTTGCTTAAAGTTGGACACACTACTGACGAATCTAGTGATACTGTTATTCTAGGCATAATCTTAAAATTGCTTCAGGGAAGGATCTTTCTGTAAACGAGATATGAGACACTTTAGTTCCCAAAAAATAAACATGATCAAGGCTTAAATTCTTTTGCTAGAAGTAAAGGGAATATCACAAAGGATAAAAGTTTATCATGCTAAATACAGGAGTGTATTAAAGTCTGAAACAAAAAATGTTAAAGTAAGTTTAATTTAAACCTAACAAAATTTAGAGAAGAAGTTAAAAGTTTATTTAATATTGCTGACTTGAATTAAAACGTTCTAAACGTCAATGCTCTAACAGAAAAATGCTTATAAGTAATCTTGATATTGCTACCACAATCGTTTGGAGGAAGAAAGAAGTAAGAAAGAGTAAGGAACTACAGAGAGTAGTGAAGTGTAATCAAGAACGGGCAAAACTTACAAGTGCATTAGAAATGATTACTGACGACAATGACAACGCTGAAGAAAGAACAGTGTTCTTTACATAAAGAAATCAGCTATCCTGATCCATCAAATAGACAAGAAATGATAAAACTATCAATTTAACCGGTTTAATATTAAGTTAAAACTTTATGCAAAAGCCATCTGAAACTGATACAAGTAGTTGCATATGTAATATGGTTTTTTTTTCAAAGATAATATTTAAAAGTTAATTTTTCACATTCATATTTTCTAATATTTATATATAAATTTTTTATTTAATATTATTCGTGAATAAATAAATCTAGGTACGAAAACAAGTAATTGAGGAATGGCATTCAGAAATCAGCAATCTGTACCGCACGCACACACACATCATCCATGGTGAATTGATCCATAATTTAAATATTGCATTGCAAAATTCTATTTATAGGAACTGTGTAAAGTTTCGAATTAATGCTAATTAACTTCTTGTCAACAAAATTATTGAACAGAAATGAAGGAAAATGAGTATGCTGAAATATTAGAGTATAATAAGGAGGGATAGACTTCTAATGTTTCGATTGTTTAGACAGCAGGCTGAAGTAAAGAAAAAATTCTGTAAGAAATATATTGCTTATAAATTTTTATATAATATTTAAAATTAACTGCAAGAATTTTTGAAAAATATATTTCTTAAAAGTTTAAAAAGAATCATGAAGCTTCATTTTTTTAAGGGGTAGGGGAAGAGAAAATTAATTTTATATTTTATTGTTTTAATTAGAATGAACGATTCTGTTTTCTGCATTTTCTTAATTCATTTTTATAAAAGTAAATTATTTTCCTATCTGATTACCTTAATTGACTTATTTGCGATAACGCACATAAAATTATTTTTTCATTTTATGAGCATTAGGCAAATTTTGCGGTTTACTAATTTCAAAGCTTTGTATCAATAAGGATGAGATATAATTTAAACTATATTACCAAGTTAAGAAATAAGCAGTTACTAAAAAATAAGCACTAAGCGACAAAAAAACAATAAAGCGCATTCTTAAAAAAAAATCTTGCTTTGGTAAATTTTTGTAATTAAACTTTTTGAAACCAAATTTAATGACTTAATTTCTGAAAGTGAATGTTATTTGTTTGTAATTTTTAAGGCTGCTAATTTACCGTAACTTTCTTACAGGTAAAGTTGATTTTCTTCAGTTAGCAGATTTATTGAATGTTACCGTAACTGAAGTGAAAGATAGGCGTAGTATATTTGATCGAATTGCGCCTGTATGTTTTCATAGTAGATTTTCCATTTCACTTCGTCAGCTAGTAGCTCTCAAGTATGTACTTTTCATTTCTTAATTTCTTGAACTAGGTTTTAATATTAAACTTTTACTGTTTTACTTTTTCATTTGCTTCCAGTTTTAATAAAATTGTATTTGTATGACATAAGTATTCAATTCTCTTCTCTAATGGCATTTGAAAAATATTTAAAATATTGGCATTAATAAAATTATGCTAAATTTCATTAAAATTTTTTGTTTCGTAATTTATAACTCATTTTAATCATTTCATTTATAAACCGTCAACTGTGTTTTAGAGATACTTTGTTTTATTAAATTTTCGAAAAATTGAGCATAATATATGGAAGAAAATGCTTTTTCATTTGACATTGTTGAAAAGTATTTAAAAAAAATATCTATGGGAAATTATATGTTTAAAGCTATATTGCGATGCAAATTAAGCCCCATCTTTGTTCTTTCATCTGTTTGTCAAATTTTAAGTGTCAAAGGTCGTATCATGTGAATGAATTATGAGTAAATATGCAAAAATGTATCATTGCATTTTGTTCATAACATAATAAGACTTGTAAAATTTTATCGATATTTCTTTATTGTTTTTTAAAACTAAATTTAATTTATTTAGTTAATTTAATTATTAATGAAAGGAAATTTTATGATTTTGATAAAGAAATTTGATTTACTTAGTTGTTCAACGCATCGAAATGAAAAGAATTAAAGCGAAGTTATAACTCAGAATAGATAAAGCTGACTATATTAACTTAGATGTCTATTTATCCTTTGGGTATATAAAAGCAGTTGTTGATATTGTAATACTATTGGAACTTGTGAAAATATAATTGAAATTAAATGAAGAAACACATTGAAAAAGCCATACCAATGATGATGACAGAAAATTCTAACAAGTGGAGGGCATGCATTAGAAAATTCAGTTCGTATTTGGATTTGATATACTGGTGGTATTCTTTTAGGATATTCACTTATTGAATTTATCGCAATTAGGTAGCCAATTCCGAGGTAATCGAACTTTCAGTATAGCTTATATGCTAGTAAGTTGTTCGGCCCCGAATTGTTATGGTTGATAAATCATTTACTTAGTGATCAATGGATAAGAATTCCATCCTCGGCTCGAATTTTTTGCAATTAATTTTTTTCAAAATTATTACAAATTAAATTAAGTTTACATATAATTATTATATTACTAACATTTTATTGGGTAATAAATATATCATTTCATAAATATGATGTGTATTATTAAATTAAATTTTTAAATAGTTAATTATAACTTTGGAACAAAATATTTTGACATCATGCACAGTTAGTTAAAGACGATTTTTAAAAAAATAAAATGAACTTTTCTAAAGTAATTCTACAAAAAACAAATTTTATCTTAATTCAAAAATATTTCACTGTGCCTTCACAAATCAACACCTGCTTTCTACTAATTTCTCTGAATCCTTCAATTATGTATCATCTGCTTTCTAAAATTTCCAGGATAATTATGGTTTGTAGTGTATGAAAAAAAAAAAATTGCTATTAAAATTCGATTCTTTAAACCGTTTAATGATATTTAAAAAATAGGAATTTATTACCATTCAAGTTATAACTATCAGTTTCAAAAGGTAATAGATAAGCGTTAAGTTTTTGAATGTTTGTGTATGCAAATGAAGCTCGTTTTTCATTAGATATATAGAAATTTTACTCTTTTGAACAATCATAATTTATTAATTACGCATGTCAAAATGTTTCAACTTTAAATTTAACTTCCGAAGGTATGTAGTATTAAAAAAAATGTTGTTTTAGTTTCATTGTTTTGTTTTAAAATTTGATTTACTTTTTGTTTTTATGCTAATGCAATTTTTTCTTATTATACTGCCCTTGCTTTATTCATACTAAAACGTTTTATGATCAAAGAAACAAATCGGCAGTTGTTGAAATGCTGCTAAAATTGCACTATTCTCCATAAATTGACATTTGTTAAAACTTTTTATTAGAAAAATGAATTGAAGCAGTTTTCTGATATTAATAAAAAATATCCCAAAGCAAAAATATAATGTGAGAAATTAAAAATATTGCTATTTATAGAACACATTGGGTTTTAGAAAGCATACCAATTTAAAGGATTAAGTCAAATGGTTATAAGATTTTGATAACAATTGCTTTTATCAACCTTATTAAGGTGCGTCTCCATCTCTCAATGCATAAATAGTCTCAGTTATGCGTGCTCTTGATCAAATTATTCGGGAAATTTTGAGATAAATTCTGTCGTTTCTGTTTATGAAATGGGGATGGAGGGGGATTATCCTTCGCCATGCATCTTTTATATGTGTTCTATAGAATTAGATCTGGGCGTCCCGCTTCTGGCATGGACGTTCAATCTGAGTTGTCTGAATGTGCCCTCCCCCCCCCGTAAAAACGGGTTGTGCAAGCAAATGTGAAAAATGAAGTAGTTAAGTCGTATTCTTTGCTCTAATTGGCGCTACTAAACAAACAAGAGACGCTTATTTCTGCTTAAATCGCTGACAGCTTTCTATCAGCTTGTAAAAAGCTAATTTCACTCGATGCGTTTCTTTCACTTTTTTAAAACTTCGTCAAAATATGACACACTTGAGCAATATCATTGAGCATTACCATTCATGACAATGAAATAATTTACATTAAAATACACAAATTGCATATATGAATCAATATTTCTGAAGGTGAGTTTATGTATCTTTACACGCGCCAATTCAATAATATGACTATCAGAACCGTAGCATCGTTACCATATTCAACTCCCAAGATATTAGTAGCTTGAATTGGAGCTGCTGATCTGTCGAAATATGTTTGTCTGAAGTCAGAGTTGCCACGACACCGGGAGTATCAGAAAAATAGAGAATTTACAGATCATTTAAAAAACAAAAAATACAAGGAAATTTGAAAATTTTCATAAAGTTTCTTGAGAAAAAAGGGAATTTTAAATTTCCAGGTTATTTTTTCCCACCTATAAATGCTGATCTGCGAACATTATAAGAATAAAAGATAGTTGATCAAAAATGAAACAACTGTGTAATCGCGGAATCTCGCCCCCGTTTTTACTCGTTCCTTTATCTCTCTCGTATAGTCAGTCTAATTTCAATTTCAGAAACAATTATTCTGTTTCCATAAAAGGAAATTGCACAAGACTGCTATGATTACGTCTGAGAGTAGATTGAATTTCTCTGACCAGATTAACAACATTTAATCTGCGGAAGCATAGCGATGGTGTGCAGCCACTCACGCGTGAATTTTTTTAGGGTTTCGATAATTGTTTCAGATACTTTGAGCTTATTGCATTGTAGAGTAGAGAATTCTTTAATCAAGGAGCTGTTCAAATTCCATACATTAATTTTGCCGGATGGGTTCCGCAAAATCCGTTTGAAGCGTACTTTTTAACAAGATATTAAGCTAAACTAATGTGGGGAAACTGGCACATATTAATCATTCCAAAAGACGAAAACATACAAAATTGTGTACCAGTTCAAGAGTCATAATTGATATTGAACTTTTTATTTAAAAGGAATACATAAGAGAACACGGGAAATTTGATGACCAAAATAAGTCGTTTTCTAACTTTTTGAATTGAAGAACAATTTAAAACTGAATTTTTAGGGGCATCAAAACTTATTGTACCACATTCATCACCAATGCATTCAATGATATATCGGAAATATTTTCACTTATGTTCACTGATAGAGAAAATAGCCAAAAAATGTATTTTAGGGCGTACAAAAGGGCTGTGCATTATTTGTAGCGATTAGTAATTAATTTTTTTTGCAGTCTCTTAAGAAATTTTTAAACAATAAAAGACTTATACGATGCTTTTACGAAGCTTTAAACCGCATTTCACAAAAATACCAAATGAATCTTATTGTAAGATATTGGAATGAATCAACCAATAGGGTCTCCATGAGATATAAGAATTCTATTGTTTTAAGGCATATCACTGCCCAAGAATTGTTCAAGAACTTATATGATGTTTGAACATTCAATTAATTTCACAAATTATTACAAATGAACCAAATTTATATTAAAAATTTTTAAAACATGTCAAAGAACTTCCATGCAAAAATGACTAAAATTCTAGATCTAGGTATTTGTGAACTACACATAATCCATTTAGGGTTTTAGTACGAACATGAATCTATTGAATGGAAAGTAGATGTTATTCTAAGAGCAATGAAAAGATTGTTTAAAGATACTCGAGTACTTACTTCTTGGAAGTTGTTGATCCATCTGAATTTTCTTTGAAGTTTTGTTCTTTCCACTGGACAGAAACTGAATATTTGAAATTGGATGTTGTAGGACGCAAAGTGTTCGAATATAGTATTGAGTAGATATTTTCTTTCTACTTAAATCCAGTGGTAACGGATGGCATAAAACATAAATGCTTTTTACAGGTGAAGTGCGGAAAACACCAGAGCAAATTCTTAGTGCTGAATGATGTATTGTATCCAATCTGCGTAGAACAGATGGTCTGGCAGAACCATAAACCATGCATGCATAATCAATGCGGGAAAAAATAACAGCATTGAAGATGCGAAGGAAAGATGTGCGGTCAGAACCCCAGGATGTACAAGAAAGCACCTTGAAATATTTAAGGACTTTTCACCTTCTTCCACAATTGTAAGATATGCGGGAGGAAAGGGAGTTTCCTGTCGAAAATCTCTCCTAAAAACCGTATTTCATCAATAACAAGAACAGTAGTATTTCTTATTGACAGGTAGGATCAAGATGGATGTTCCTTTTTCAACAGAAATGGACACACTTATTCTCTTCAGCTGAAAGTTTGTGTTCATTCTCATCGCACCAACTCACCAATTTGCTGATAGCATTTTGCAACTGCCGTTCAATTAAGTGCATGTTACACACTTGACAAGAGATCTGCAAATCATCGACATATAACATCCCTTTGGCAGACGGTGGCAAAATATTTAAAATTTCACTAAAATGAAGGATAAGAAGTGTTACGCTGAGGACTCTCCCTTGCGGAACACACTCAGCCTGTATAAAAGTATAAGAATAAAGATTTCACAGACGTACTCGAAACGTACGAGTCAACAAGAAGCGTTCTATAAAATTTGGAAGGTTTTCTTTGAACCCCAAGTCATAGTTTTTTACAATCCCGTAAGGTCATGTACGATCATATGCCTTTTCTATGTCAAAGAAAATGCAGACAAGGTGATTTCTACGCACAAATGCGTTGCAAATTTGGGTTTCTAATTGGCTAATATTGGACATATTCAATTTCCTGCTTCACTCCGCACTATATGAGGCTCGCCCCTCTCATATACTGCCTTTCATTGAGAGGATTAAGGACACTGTACATGATTCGAACTTGAGCAACGTTACATTAAAATCTTCTGACCCTTTGTTTTTCCGCCTTTTGATATACCACTTTTTTCCTTCTTGAATCCTTTTTCAGGTTTTGCAAAAACCACAACAGCTCCAATCGTATTCCAGCAAATTTTTCATTTTCATCGCAATCATTATCATTCCTATACGCTCATTTATATCGATGGTTCAAAAAGATGAACATGTTGGATGCGGAATAATTTTAGAATCTGCTATTAACAGTTATTGTCTGTGTAATTCTTGTTCAGTCTTTACTGCTGAACTGACAGCCATTTTATGTGCACGTCAGCAGATTTCACTTTCTGCCCAACGTAAATTTTGTATATATTCTGATAGCATGAGTGCCTTGAAAACCCTTTCTAATTTTAACAATCGGATTCATCCAGTTGCTGTTGATATTTTATCCTCTTTAAATACCCTTCGTAATAATGGTTTTAATATAATTTACTGTTGGATTCTTAGCCATGTTGGTGTCTTTGGAAATGAGTTAGCGAATAAAGCTGCCAAAGAAGCTTCTACTTTTCTGCAGCAATCTCTTGTTTATACGGATGCAAAGAAATCATTCTCCCATTTCATTAATCAGTTAGGGCAGAGTGATTGGGATACACAGGTCCATAATAAGCTTCATTCGATTAAAACCTCTGTCGATTATTCGTGGCCTGCTCTTCCTATGCGAGAGATTGATGTAAAACTAACTCGTCTTCGCATTAGGCACACCCGTTTTACTCAAACATTTGTTGATTGGAAATGAAGCACCGATATGTCCGACATGCCATGTAGACCTTACCGTTTTACACATTTTAATTATCATCGCAATCATTTGTTTTCTTCGACACCATCATTAACATTACAAGATTCAGTGGGTGAATATCCCCATAAAAATATTTTTAACTTCTTAAAAATCATTGGATTTTATAATTATATTTAAATTTTATTGCTTTTTAAACGTCTCTGCTCTACTTTGTTTTAACAATCAATTTCAAATTTTTAAACATTGGTAAAAGAAATTTAATTTTTATCTCAATTTTAACCTGCTGAATAAATAGTTAAAAAAACCACTTGTCTGGCGCAGTTTAGCCAAAACATGGCTCTTGCGCCAATAAAACGTAATAAACAACAACCACTGGACAGAAAATATCAGTGTTTTACAAAAGTACTCTAAACGTTTTTGACAATATGAAGAAATATGTAGATTTTAATTAAAAAAAACTATTCCTTGATCTGTCATGAGTGATAATGCTATAAATAATTATCAGGATAATTTGATTTTGACTAAAATTGGCTGCTCTTATACTGCTAATATTCTTCAGCCATTTCTTTAAAAAAATTCAGACATCTAAACCAATGGTACCTTTCTTACATGATTTTTTTCATTTTTATTAAACAATGAAAAACATTGTCAAAAGAAGCGTTGTCTAAAAAAGCATTCGACACTTATTTTTGAAAGAGCTTAATTAACCGAAAAATTTAAAGCCGAGAAAAAAAAATCTCGATATTGTAATAGTGACTGCAAGTTACTTGATTACTAGTGAAGCTACTGAAACAGAAGGGAAAAAAAGGGCATTTTAACAGACTATTTTATGTTTGAGAATAATACTGTAAAAAATATTTGAAAGCATTCCAAACATTTTAACATTTTAAAAATTACTATTTATTTTAATCTATGTTTATTGAAGGATATTTGTTTTTCCACTCATTTAAACTATGGAGTATTGTCATTCCGTTATGACTAACACGCGTGTTCTTTATCCATGTGCATTCGTGCTAGTCACTCAAAATGTTATTTTCTCTACAAGTACATTTTTTGTTTATTTAATACCGGGCAGCAGTGTAAAACCAGTCACCTCTTATTGAATTCGAATTCTATATGTTGCTCCTGAAATGTAAGCTTTGGGCTAAGTATTTAAATATTATACATAAAGATCTATTCAGATTATTTGTTCCATCAGAACCATTTTTTATTATTCTGAGTTTGAATTAACTTCATTTATTTTTAATTCTTTTGTAGCTTTTTGTGCCATTACTTACCTTGATTCATCTGTTTGTTTAGAGAGTAGAGAAATGAGGGAAAGAAAGTAGCATATGTAATGCCATAATTTGAGATGTATTTTTTATCTGTAAAATTCAAGTATAGGATATTTGTCATGAGCATTCATTTTAATATTTTGCATTTTCTTTTCTATATTGCACATGCGTATTCATATGTTATGATATGTTTATTTTATATGTTAATGTATATATTTAATTTATTATTGTGTGTATTTTATATCTGAAGTCTTTTTTGAAAAAATCTTTTTATGTTTTAGGTATTTTCGTTACTTTTTTGATTTGATGATCCTGCTGAACGCCTTTTTAATTGCTTTTGATATAACAGATGCAGAATGGTTATTCTTGGCTCTTTTCACTATAGAAATTCTTTTAAAAATGTATTCTTTTGGTACACAGCACTTTTTCAGAAGATTTTGGAATATGTAAGTTAATGCCTCTTTTTAAAATAAATTATTCCGATTTCCTTCTTCTGTTAAAATTTTCAGCCTATTTTTGTTTAACTATCTGCATTTATGGTTATAGTATCATTTATATGTTTACCTTTTAAACCTGTTAATAGATTTGCAGTCTAAATAATGCCTTTACAAATTAAAAAAATTGCATATAACTGTTTCATGTGTTAAGAGCTCTACATTAATACTCTTTTGCTTATGGCGTTTTCAAGAAATTAATGTATTGCCTATTAAAATTATGACTTCAGAAAATGATGTGGCATTTTCTGCATTTCCCCAACTAGCAGTCAGAGAAACAAATTTGTTAGGAGAAAATAATTTATTTTTTATACCCATGAAATATATTAATAACTAAAACTAATAAGATATTTCTTAGACAGCTAAATTATAAATGTATTTTCTTTCTGATTTATGGTGAATCTGTAAATGATAAGCTGTTACAAATGATTTATGAGGACTCGTTCTTACTCAATTAATTGGCAAAGGCTCAGCAGTTAATTCCTGATATATTGCACTATCAATCTATTCATCTGTAGTAGGAAAACTTTTACTTTCTCTTTTTGCAATAGGGGTTTTGACATTTCTACATTTTTCTAGATTATATTTAGCCATCAATAAATCAACATACACAGATTGCGACAAACTGATGCAATTTTTAAGGTTTGCATTTCCTTACCCAAATACTTATCAATTCTATTTTCATACTTTTCAGACACATTTTTAATCTGGGTTACAATTTACTGACACATTTCATTATTATTATAGAAAATAACCAAATTATCTACATACATACTTTAAACAAGATAATTTTGACCATTTCACAATCGTCAGAAGCCATTTTCATTTAATACAACTTTCCCAATTAACTTTTTATAGTCATATACTAATTTCTAGCCATTTGTGCTTAGCCATAAATAGTTTTTTCAATGTATAAACCTTTCTCCGATTAAATTTTCATAACCAGGTAGAAATAATATATAATAGGTGATTGGCCAGTCGACCGGGTATCGTTAAGGAATTCCGTTTGGCCGGGAAAAATATTGAAAAAGTGAGGGAAGTTTATTATAAAACTAGAATTTTTTATAAATCGGTAATTTTTATCGAACTTGTTAATTCACTGATATTTTTTCATAAGTAGAATGAAATATCTCTGGCAATAAATGAAAATCAAACATTTACAGATAGTCTAAAAGAGAGGCTGTGTTTCTGTCCATGCACCAGGCTGCGAACGATTTATATTTACATTTTGAAGAATCAAAATTTCAAGTATGTAATTTCATCAGTGGGAATTTCCTTTAATTTTGAAGAACATTTCTCATCCATTTAATTTATAATGGATTCTGATTCAAATTGTTCTGGCTGTTTTGTGTCTATTAACTAGTTTATTATTTGCCTTATTTTTATATTCTGTATACTTATTAGAAAAAAAGCATTTCTTTACTTCGTTTTTTGCATAAAAAGGGCATTGCAATGATAATTTGATGGTATTGTAATGGAAAATAAAGCGAAACTGAAGAAGTCGTGCCGTCATATATTAGGCGTGTTCTTGTTAAAACAATTCAATCCAAAGTAAGACGACAATCCAGACAATTCAAATTTGGATTGAAAGCAACGTTATGCTCTCTTAATGGAATTCATTTCATTTTCACCAATTTTTTAGCGAAGCACTAATTATTACTTTTTTTATAAGTATTTAGAACAGCATGAGCTATATTAGCTGGCATTCTTTTAGATCTAAACAATTAGGTGGAATTTGATTTACATGATTAACACCTGTATTCGAGATCTGGCATATGGTTTTCATCCCCCACACTGTATTCTGGCTGATGAAGGGGGAGGAGAGTCTAATACAGGATTGAGTTCTTTTGCTTTGTTGCAAATTCGCTACTAGTTAGGCATTTCATTTTTAAAAATTAATTTTGCTGCCTTCTGGAACAGTTTCTAGCTCTGAATCAATATACCAAGTGTTCATTTACATTCTCCCGAAAAAGTTAATGGGCCGCGGTGGCCTGGTGGTAAGGTCTCAGCTTCGGAACCGGAGGGTTTCAGGTTCGAGACTCGATTCTACCGAAGAACCGTCCTGTGAGAGGGTCTCTAGCACGCTTAATCTGTCAGGCCAAACGTCCTTCCGCTGGTGTGATGTGGTGTGGAGAGGGGGTGCCTGTTCAGGTGTCGTCTTCGTCATCTGACCGGGGTTCAAGATTACGAGGTCCGTCCCAAAACAGCCCTAATGTTGCTTTACAACGGGACGTTAATATAACTAAACTGAAATAGTTAATACATTTTAAAGGTTCGTTGAATTTAACTGATCTTTTTTCACATTATTTATCGCTTTTTTTTAAAATATGATTTCGATTACTCCTTTCTCTTTCATATTTTAACATTATACCGCATCTTGCCGAAACTTCAAATTTATTTCTCATTACTTTGGAATATGAAAATAATTCCCACAGATAAGTTGTTTAGGATATTCTAATTTCGATTTTTTACCTGTCCAAATTTCAAAGGGATTTTTTTCTTTTATTTTATGTGGTGTTATGGTAGGTACCTGAGTACTACAATCAAAGTCCAAAATTTCAATGGGAACTCAGTTTTGTACAACAATAAGCTAGTTCTTTCTAAGGTGATACCGTTTACTCTCACTTTTGTGTGGAATGGTATTTTATGGTTCAGGAAATATATTTCAGTTCGCAAGATAAATATCAAATTGCTCATTTACAAATTCTAAGCTATTATCAGTTTTTACACTGATGTGCTAAACTTAAGCCTTAAAAATGGTTTTTAATTTTTTATTAGATTTTATATACAATTAATTTTTTTTAAACATCTTGTGTGGATTTTTTTACAAGTTTTTTTGCTCGATTTCTTGTGTCGCTTATTTAGAAAGTAAAATGTATGATAAGATGCAGCAGTTGATTCAACTTTTTAAAGAGTTGAAGCCTATAAATTCCCTAAGTAATTCAATCAGCTTAATAAGTTGGACGTCGGATCTATGAATTTGCTGTGGCTATTGTAAATATTCTGTTAAAAGTAATTTATAACTAATATTTTAATGAGCCAGTTTACTCTGGGAGAGATTACTGTTAGTCTCGAGTTTCTTTCCTTCCTGTTGTAAAATTTTATTTCTATATATAAAAGTGCATTAAGTTTTCAGAAACACTTTATTGTATCTTGTAAAAGAAGCAGAAATGATTATTTGTTTCTTTTATCTCATTTATTAAAATTTATATTAAATTGTTTCCTTAAAACCTCAAATTCTTCCACAATCTGCAAAAAAATTCCTCACAAGTTTTTATTTGCTGTTTACAAAACATTTCAATTCTGTTTTATATTTTGATTATTTTAAATTTATAAGTTCTTATTTTGCAGATTTGACTTCATAGTCATTGGTGGAGCAATCGTAGGAACTTCAATTGAAAGTTTCATGGATTCAAGTGGTAATGTCTCATTCCACACTACTATAATTTCTTTACAGGTTTAGTATTTAAATTAAATGCATTAACTTTTCAGATTTAATTCTTCTTGAAGTTATTTTTGATAATAGGAAAATAAATAAATTAAATAATTCATTAATGGTTTATTTGGTAATTAGCTATTTTCTTTTACTTCACCGCATTTTACTTTCAGGTATATAAAATGCAGATTTTTTTTTACGATACACGAAATTACATACACAGAATTTGACCTTTCAATTTTTATTCTTAGATTTCTGCTAAGACAGAAAGAGAGAGAATTTTATTTACAAACACAATAACTTAAAGGCAATAGCATAATTGATATTAGGGCAAGGATTTTATTTTTAAATCTAGACTTAATTCTGATCCAAGCCCATCTAGAGTAAGATATAGACTCTTTATCTATTCATGTGCATATAAACAAAAAAATATTATTTAAATCTGTTATTATTTAGGATTATTTAAAAATAAAACGTTAGGTAAGTGAAATTCGATCTTGTAATGATTTTAAGACACCAATTTTGTATGTTTTTATCCATTTTATTATCCAATTTCTCAAATGAAAGAAGTTCAAAAGGCAAATCTCAGTTCTCTTCATGTTATGGCAAAGCTAAACATAATGCATGTCATATTGTTTAAGAATGCGGGAAAGTCAAAGGGAAAACACTCCTGCCGATTGTTTCTTATTTTATACATAGTATATTAAAGCGTGTTGAGAAAGTAATATTTCTAACAATTTCTGTCCATGCTGTATATTATTTTATGAAGTTTCTAATGTATTCTATAGAGTTCATGCATTTTGTAAGCTTCAGTTAAGACATATTTCCTCTGGTAAGTTATATTTCTTTGTAAACGTTTCAGAAGGACGGGGCGTCGATTATAGCTGTAGCATCCCCAGAAGTTAATATAAAAGCTTGGTTGTTTTTTTTTATTTATAAACATGTTTTTTTATCATTCCACATTAAGAGTTCGCTGATCAACAAAAATGATTGTAATGAAATAAAAGCAAAGAAGACAGCAAATGAGTTAATAAGAGGAAATGTGCGAAATTGAGTCAATAAGTTGGGTATGTGCTTACATTTTTTTGCAAGTTTGCTCTACATGGGAATCCAGTCCGAGAAGGCATTGAAATTCACAATATAGCTGAATAATAGTTGGGATGAAATGAAAGATTTCTCCCATTGAGTTTAAAGGTCGTTGGGTTTTTCTGAATGCAAGCTAGGTCTGGTGCATGTCCAGTAATGTGATTTTTTTCTCTCTTTCTCTCATATAAAGACTCCTTTTTGCTCTCTTGATTTGCTTTTTTCCCCTTTTGGCATTTATTTGTTATTTGATTTGTGGTATCTCGTGCATGTTGCTCTGTGGAAATTCATGTGTTTAATATAAATATTCGGGAAAAGATACTAATACAGTTTTCTAAAAGACAATTAAAATGTTAAGTTATTTATAGTTATGTTTTTTAAGAAATGTATTTGATCTTCTCTTTTGAAATATTTTCGCAGCTCTGCTCATATCTGAACTAACATACCGTACTGAGTTATGCTTTTATATTTATAATTAATTGTCATTTCATGAATATCACAGTCTTATCATCATAAATGTACATGTCATATGAATATTTCGAAAGCTTCTTTATATAATACAACACATGTATCCGCTAAATATTTTACGTTGCACTTTTATACTATGGTTAAATTTTGCATTATTATTCATCTTTTCGCTTTTGAGAAAAAAATTGCCCTGGAATTTTTCTGAAGTTTCTATTTAACACTTCTCTGATTTTAAAAAAGATAAGCTGAGAAAATTGGAAAGAAGTTTTAAGCTTATGTGGGACTGCGTTCTATATTCTTTTTTCAGTTTCTTTTATTATTTTCAAATTTTATCAGACTATCAAATTTTTTTGCAGTGAAAAACCGTTTAAAATTTTATTTTTCTAAACCAGTTCTGTTTAGCTGGCTGTATCTTTCTTAGTTAAATGGAAAAAAGAAAATTTGAAACTGCCTGGGTAATACACAATCAGATGGAATGGGAACAATGGAAACTTCAGTGCTCAGATTGGTAGGGCTGGACTTGGAAAGTGTGAGGCTTTCATTGGAAGTAGTTTTCAGTAATATCTAACTCCGAGTCAACTTTCACTCAAAATATATAATTTAAAAAATGTTTTAAAAATTTTTATTAATTATATTAAATACATTATGAAATTAAATTTTTTCACATTACCAAATTTTGCTACACACATGAATTAAAAATTAAATGATAGATTAATTCATAAGTATATTCTGAAAAAAACTAAAAGTGTATTTAGTCATAGGGAATACAAATGTGTGTACAATTTGAAAACACTGCTATATCGAGAAGTAAATGAGAGTTCTAATGGAAAGAAAGATATTTCATTAATCACACACATTGAGAACTCTATTACAAAGTATATGAGAAAAGAAAGTCATGCATAACAAACGCATGCTTTATAAAAATAAATATCTTTCCAATCAAAATACTTACGTTTTCTAGAGTCATTGAAAAAATTAAATCTTAAAATTTCTGATTATCAAAATTGCTATAAAGACCAAAAAAAAAAAAAAAAAAAAAAAAATCTCCATTGTAAAAAAAGTTTTGGTATTCAAATAAATTTAAATTTTCGTACACCATTATTTTGTTTATTGCAATCGAATAAAAAAAAAACCCTCTTATTTTTATCTTAAAATTTGAAAAATATTTTATCTTGAACATCCTATATTAGTATATATCTGTATGCATTTACAAATATATTAAATTAAATCATGTTTTTTAAGCAAATAACGGAAGAAAGTAATGCAAAATAGTAAAAAGAGTGAAATTTAACTAATTCGAAGTTGCAACAAAATTTCGAGTTATCAAAAAATTTGAATTAAGAATTACAAGACTGCAGCAAGAGTAAACTGATACATTTTAAACACATATAGGCAAAAAGTGACTCATTCATTGCATTCTACAGTTTTAATTGGTAGTTTGAGTTAACATTATGAATTAATAAACCATAGAGTTAAAAAAATATTGATAAAAAATTAGTGATTTTATAACGATAATTATAATAAACTTATTAAATTTATTTAAAAATTCAATGATTTTGAAATTTTTTATTGAATACAAATAAAATGGCAATTAAGTGGGTGCGGTGTAACGTTCCCCTTTCCAATTCTTGATAAGCGGCATTTCCAGTCAGCTGTAACACCACCATTTAAAATCATCAAGTGATAAATGCCTCCTGATTGCCAGATGTGGATATCTTCGTCGTATCTGGTCATTAATGATGTCAAGGACCACACGTGGGATTTGTCGTTTAAGATAAACTTATTGCACCTTCAACGGAAAGGAGTGTCAAACCATCTGGATGCGAGATGTTTCCCATTGTGAAGGGACTATCATTAACACGTGTTTCAGAACGGTCAGTTTCGAGGGTGCACCATTCCTTCATCAGATCGAAACCCCTGACTGAGGACATTTTGCTTAACAACTATAGGGCGGTAACGAGCTCAAGTGAACCAATGGGGAGTGAGAAGGCGGAGTTTGGATAGGGATAAAATGTAGGGAATTTTGAAGAAAGAGAGAAGAGAGTTCTTGGATTGCGGACTAGTAAATTATGGTCCACCTTGCAGTAGCTGTGTTAACTAACATCCTGTTAGTTTCTTCTGGTGTTATTTCTCCGAATTGATTGATAACTCCTTTCAAAATAAACTTTCAATCTTCGGCTGTTGTGTTAATATAATTAACTTCCAAATGGTGTAAATATAAAATATTTTAACCTAGATTAGAACATGTTGTTCTTATGTAAATATATGTTTGTAAATAAACGAACTGTCTGAAATTCTAATCTCTTTTTTGATTGGTGAGGATCAAGACATTGCAAGAGGGAATCAAGGGCCTTAAAAAATAATTAATACGTGAACCACTGTGGATTTAAGGTATGACTGTATTTAAACAATGAAAATAAAGTAGATGCTTTTTTATGTAATCATGTTGTGACCTAAGAATTTTGATAATAGTAACCGAAATGAGTGAATCAATTATATTTTTATCATATCAAGATAATATTAAAAGAATTTTTTTACTTTTTCAAAAGTAACAAATTTTTCAGTTGTTGCTCTCTTATTGGATATTATTCCTTAATTGTTCATCTCTAAGTTGTTTGTACCTATACTGTTTTTTTTAAAAAATTAGTTTAGTTGATTTATGCTACACGAAATTTCAGTGTATCATTCCAGCTTTTGCTTGAGGGATATCTTCAACTTATTCATATCCATCGGAATCATCAGTATTTAATATTTGACGCTACTCACGAAAAGTTATCGGTTTTTCAAAACTTTACAAAGCTGAGAAATTTTCAACTACGTTGCAGCGCTGCTTTGGCTCATTTTCAATAAAACCTGCTAAGAATATCACTTTTTTCTTCAGAACAATTTAAATGAGTT
The DNA here is from genome assembly GCA_026543055.1 of Argiope trifasciata. Lineage (NCBI taxonomy): Eukaryota > Metazoa > Arthropoda > Arachnida > Araneae > Araneidae > Argiope > Argiope trifasciata. Next base: position 2,675,321 of record JAPMOQ010020853.1, on the reverse strand, counting down.
TTTAAAATCAATTTTTCTGTCAAAATTCGTTCTCAAGTGCCTGTGGGTTTGAGTTAAATTTCAAGCTAGACCTCATAGTTTAACTATCTGTTCTAGATCGCTCTAACCTAAACAAAAGAACGTGAACCTCCATTCCATCGGGAAGATGCCTCTCATATGTGTTCTTACTAATGTAGCAACAAATTCCACGAACGCCAATCATTAAAAATAAAAAAATATTGCTCAATTTCTGGTTGAAAATGAAAGATTTTCGTTTATCAACTTCAAAATTGATAACATTAAAGGAATATTTTTGTGTACAATTAAATACATCGTTTCGCTGGCAGAGGATTTTGATAATATAAAGCAAATAATATTACATCGATCCACATTTAGAGGCACCCATTGTAGCTCAGAATTTTTGAAATCATAATTTATATACTTGTTTTTAAACTAAACAAAATAAATTTGTTTCACAGACGGTATTTGAATATTGTATTAATAAGAAATTCAAGGGATCGGCGAAGAAAAAAATTCTTCAAGCTACGCATTTCAGCCATTCATCACCTAGGGTTTACTTCCCACACCAATTTTCATAACCCCTTCAGGGTCTCACCTTCTTTAGGTGAGTACGGGTGTCCTAATCCCGTGGTAACCAGGGATTTTTACTCCCTTTCAGTTCACTCTCCTCTACGCTTTCTGCTTTTTGCTTGGACTTTCTATTCCTCGATGGCAAGCGAGGGAGCTTTCCATGAGAAGCTGTCGCCGCAGTTTCGTTCTTGCTTCTCATGGACAGCCAAAAACCCCACTTGTTGGCCGTGCGTGGCGACCCATTGGACGGGTGGTGTACTGTTGGTCCCCGGTGTATCAATTCTGCTGGTATCCCAACCATTTGGTTAGTTTGCTAGGGATCAAGCGAAAAAGTCATTTTCTAGGGCCTCAAGAGTGGTCAACGTTTCTGGAGGTGACTCTGAGCGTATAGACCTCGGGCACCACCAAGGTAAGTGCTGGGGCTGGAAGTTCCAGATACCAGTAAGTGTTCTCCCTTGTTGAGCTCCGTGGTGGGCAGTGCCGTCGGGGTTCGAATTATACTTATTTCTTTGCATAGGATCTTTTGAAAACTTTTCTGATGTGGAAGTTATGAAATTGGTGAGTTATAATATAGACTGCGTAAGTAAATTTGTAAGCTATTTAATACTGACTTCAACTAGTAAATCTAGAAATTTGTTTTCGTTTTCTCCTTTCGCATTACATAAAGGGATTATTGGTACTGGAGGAGAAACAAAATCTGTTAAAGAGCTAAAATCTGGAGATTTCCTTATAGAAAATTTCTCATCATCTCAAACAAAATCATTTCTCAACACAAACTCTGTTTGGCATTCGCATATCTGTTACTCCTCATAAAAGTTTGAATTCTGTTCAATGAGTACTATCTGAACCACACTTGAATACATCGGATTCTGATATCCTCGAGGATTTCTCTGTTTAAGGCGAAATTCAGGTTCGTTGTATTACTGTAAGAAAAGGTACAGAGTTTCAGCATACTATTCGCATAATTTTAACTTTCAACAAATCTCAATTATCGAAGTCAAGTAAGATTGGATACTTGCATAGTCGTGTCCGCCCTTCCATACCAAATTCAATTAGATGCTACAAGTGCCAACGGTTTGGACATTTGAGGATTGTCTGTCGAGGAAACATTGAGTCCGCTAGATGTGCGTCAGTTGGTCATTCTGTTACTGACTGTCAATTGGGGCTAAGTGTACAAATTGTGCACAGCCTCATGAATCCAGCTCAAAATACTGCCCAACATGAAAACAAGAGAAAGAAATTCAGAAAGTGAAAGCACTGAAGAACATACCCTACGCCGAAGCACGTAAATTGTGTCAGCCAACAGCTGTTCCATCCTTTGCAAAAATTCAACAACAACAACAAAAAAAATCTATTGACTACGTAGAAAATTTACAGTGACAGATTCAAATACTACTTATGTATCACTTAAAAAAATCTCTTTCAACACTAACTGATAAGATATACAACGTAACATGACCTCCAAAAAAGAAAAAAGTCCAAAAGGATACCAGTGTTAATTCTAATGGATATTTAGTAATCTCTAACGATGTAGTTTTTCCTACACAACTTAGAATCACAAATGAAACTAACGTACAAGAAATAATGCTGTCGACAGCTTCCTATAACTCATTGTCAAAATCAATGTTGACAGATAATTTGCTTCCTGATGCACAAGATACAGCCGAATCCGAAGATTATTTTGACTGCGACCCAGAATAATTCATAGACGAAGATTATATAGATGATTACCATCGACGGCAGCTGTCTGCCAGTCAACAATTGCTAATTTAAAATTTTATCCTGTTCTTAAATAGAAGTTTTTGAAAGAGCGAAAAAGAGGGAAAAAAGCTGATATTTAGTCAGAAGTTACTATTTTGATGTATTGACATTTGTCAAATGAACTGTTTATGTATCCTGCTGACTTTTATGATTTTTTTTAATATTGGTACCATGCTTTTTATATTGCTGAACATTTTAAAAATTTTCATTTTGTCATAGAATCCAATTTGTATTTGCTTTTATATCGGATTTTAAATGACCACTTTTATGTATCTTACCCTTAATTTCAACTACACCGTACGTTTGACGCAGTATAATCAAAAATGGTTTTTGCGCCACTAAATTCCACATACACTCATTCACTCACCAATGTTCACAATTGTTTCAATTTGAAGACTTCATGGAATTATCGAATCATCAGTTACCGACTGATCAGTTTACCAACTTACCCGACTGCAAATGATATTTTTCACATTATATTGTATGGGCCCCTGGGATGTATGTAGGAGAGAAAGAAAAGTCGTGGGATAAAAATTAAAACTTCCTGTGCTTTTTCTCAAAAAATAAACAGTTATATATTTTATTTAACGAAGAACAATTCTTCTGTATAAAACCTAGCAGAAAGGACCAGTAATTTTTTTTAAAATGGCAGCCGACACCCACGGAAAAGTGAAAAAAAAAAAAAAAAAAAAACCTGTCCCTCTCTACAAGAAATTGTATTTTTTAAATTTAATTATTTTCATTTTGAGTACATTTTTATGCACTCTGACGTGGTGCCCTGTGAAAGCAATTGGTTAAAGACCGACTCTGCAGATAACGATAAAACTTCTCAAAATTGCGGAAAGGAAAAATCTCATCAAATAAACTTGATTTTTTCCCCCGCCACGTTTCTGCTGAAAATGGATTGATGGAAAGATAAGATTGTTGATGGATTTACACATCATTTACATGATAAATGATTAAATTTACAATTTTTGTTAAATTTATTCATTTGTTAAATGGATTGTTGATGACTAGGGTTCTTGCCGTCCCACAGTACATATACACAAGCCTCCTTTTTCTTATGGTATTTCTTTCTCTCCTGTCTCCATGCAATAAATAAAGCATTTTTTACGCCTTTTCCAAGACTCTGTCAAATCACACGACTGATAACTGAGCCTTGGATTTCTTAACTACAAACGATAAATAAAATTTTAACATTTTTGCTGCTTCATGTTTGAATAGTTAAACTAATGTTTAAGTTTTTTTTATCATTAAAATAATTTTATTTTGCGTCACATTTTGATTCACAAAATCAAATGAAATATGTTTACAAGAAGCTTAATTAAATATCTGCTTAAAATAGTACAGGCAGAATGTATTTACTTGTATAAATGAATCATGGATATTAATGTTTAACCCATTTGCATCATTAACGAACTTATACGCTCAAGTTTTCTGGTCACTATCACTGGAGCGTATATATACGCTGCATCATATTATATGCTATGCATATAATATGATGTATGCTATATTCATATTATATACTATATTCCTATATACATCCCACATTTCAAATATTACCACACTGAGCATTATGTACAAAATACATTTACTTACAAATAATGCTCAAAAACGATTTTTTTCTACTTTTATACAATTTTACATCTAAATATGAAATAAAATTTTTTCCATGATATGGGCCTTTTTTTCATATTTTCATATGATGCAAATGAGTTAACTTGTATTTTATGAAATTTATTTCATGAGATAAATATCTTTTAAAATTTCGTTGCAACATAAATGCCCAAACTTAGTTGTTGTTGCGGAATAACTCCCCAGATTTTTATTATATAAGTTTAGCATTGTTTTGCTCTTTTATATAAAAAATGGGAGTATAAATATTTACATTTATATTACTATTCACAGTAAATTGACTTTAAGCTCTGTTATTTATTGAAATTTTAAATTAATTGCAATGAGAATTTCAATGTTCGGATTATCATATTATGATTATTTTATATATTTGGCTGTATGTTATCAATTTACAGTGTTGGTAATAATCAAGGAAAAATTAGGAAAAGAAATTTTATTTTTCACTTCATTATGTATTAATTATTATGCATACATCTGTTTTTTCCCGCTGTTTTTGATTGAATGTGAAAGATAAATTTGAGATTTGAATCAAGATGGATTGAAATGTTTATTTTTTTCTATATAAATTATAGCAGTTGAGTAGTGCATACTTGTTTATCCTTTTTTTTCTATGCTGATTGGCAACCTTTCATAGAGTTGCTAAAAGATATACTTCATTCATTGTAATTTTAATATCCTTATAAATAATTAAGCATTTTTATTTTGCAGCTGAAGATAAGACTCGGACATTAGACATTCTGCTTGTTTTAAGAGTTCTGCGTCTCGTGAAAATAATTGGAGGAATCGATAGGTAAGAAATTTTAAGTGGCATAAATTAAATTGGTTTACCAAATGATCTAAATTTTCTAATCTAAATTTTCTAATATTTTGATTAGATATAAGTAAGGTGGTCTTTCATTACAAAATATTAAGTACCTTTCCTACTTTTAGTAAAAAATACTTCTCAATTTTTTTTGAATATGCTGCATTTTTCATAATTTTTACATTATCTAATATACATGTCTTAAATGGTTTTAATAAATAGTTTTTTTTTTTTCAAACTTTGCCAAGAAATATTTCGTAATCTGCATCACTTGAAATAGATTCCAAAAATTTCACAAAGAGCTCTTTAATTGCTTCATGGGAATGCTCTAAAGTATTTTTCATATGAATTATTAGCTTCTGGAGCATGCAAAGTTTTTAATTTCAAAGTTATGTCAAATATTCATAAATTTTTGACTAATACTAAGTTAATAAAAAGTTACCTTAGTCAAAAATTTATGAATATTTGACATAACTTTTAAATTAAAAACTTTGCATGCTTAGAGGTTTTTTTTCTTTCCATCATAAGATTGTTGCAGATTTCTAAGCTTCCAAGATAACAAAATATTAGTTTTTTTAAAACTATAACCAGATCATTTGAAATTCATCAGTGATGGAAATTAAAAAATCAAAAATTAGTTTAATATTCACAACACTTCTCTTTTACTTTTTTTCTTATAATTTCAGAAAATGTATATTATATTATCAGACATGTTTATATTATATTTTGCTGCATTATGACAAAAAAAGGAAATGGTTTATATATATATATATATATATATATATATATATATATATATATATGTGTGTGTGTGTGTGTGTGTGTGTATATATGTATATATATGTATATATATATATATATATGTATATATATATATATTAATTAACAAAATAAGACAACCTAATCAAAATAATCCATAGAAAAATCATTAGAAAAAAATAGTCAATAAAAAAGGAATCCGGCCTGAAAACTTCATCAGGAGCCACTTTCAAGCTGGGATTCTAAAATAGGGAATTTTTTTCTGTGAGGCGTCGATGGACAATGGCCGAAAGTACTGACGCCTCGTGGCCCGAAAAATCCCCCGAAGATGAAAGCAAAAGAGACATACCAATTCCAACAGTAAAAGACAAAAAACAAATCAAAACATCAACAAATGAAACAAATATATATACAAAAGGTAAAACCATATAAGAAAGATCATAATTAATGACAAAATTAAGAAAAATCAGTTCCCTGACCTGTTCGCTAGTATCCGCCATTCTTCTCCGCCAACAAAAAACAACAACACCGTGAAACTAAACATAAAGGTGATTTTTTAGCGCCATCTATTTCACTAATATTTCATTATTTCTTTTTTTATTAAAATATTGATATTACAGTAGTTTTTGGGAAAATCATTATTGTTTAAATTTTTAGTAAAACTATTTGTTGCTTTTATAAAAGAAATTTTGTTATTACAAATTGTTTTAATTTTATTAAATTGTGAGAAAAGTACATTTTTGAAAATTTTAGAGTTAAGATTAGAGTGATAATTACAGAGTTTAATTATATTAAATTTGAATTCGTCTCTTTTATCATAAATACCGACTATTGTTTTTTCATTATCAATTTTGATCCTTAGATCCAGATAAGTAGCTTCAAGATTATCACTATTTGTTTCTTTTAAAGTTAATTCTTTAGGATAGCAGTTAGTAACAATATTGGTATTATCCAAGTTAATCAAAATCAAATCATCAATAAATCGCCAACCGTTTATTAAGTAATTATTATTTTTTTCTCGTAGTAATGAAGGAAAATGTTAGCTAAAGCACTTCCTTCATTACTACGAGAAAAAACTGCTATCCTAAAGAATTAACTTTAAAAGAAACAAATAGTGATA
>JAPMOQ010020853.1:2611601-2646601 GCA_026543055.1 Argiope trifasciata | reverse complement strand
ATTCCTATAGGGATTTCTCCGTATCAATCTCAAGCAAGGGAACACACAGGGATCTTTTTAAAAAGTATTTGTTTTGATCAAAAAATTTTATCCTTTACGCGGAGCGTGAGATACGTTGATTAAAGCATTTTTACAAAGCTTCTCTTGAATTAATTTAGTAGAAAAAGTGGAATCGGATCAGGATATAAGAAAATATTTAAGAATGGAATTGCTATGGGCTGAATTATGATTAAACTTTGGGATTGAATTAAAATTTAAATATCATATGTAATATAAAAATCATGAATAATATGGTTGATTGCAGTTTGCATACAGCAGTAAGCTATTTATATTTTGTTGTACTAGCTAGAACGTATACCTCTAACAGATTATTTGAAAATATATTTGAATAAACTCTCAATATATAACTTTTATAAAATATTGTAAGTTTTCAGGAGAATGTGATATTTTTAATTGGCTCGTTGGTATTTTAAAAATACAATGCTTAAAACTTTTTAATTTCTTATTTATATTTTAGTTTTTTCTATTTCGCGGGCTTTCAGTTTTTAAATTTTTTAATATTTTTTAGAGTTGTTCAAGGTGATTATGTTGAACTTTTAAATTCCTAATATGTTTTTATGCTTTTATAATTCGTTACTTATAGCTTATTGTGTGCTTTCTTGTATAAGTATATAATTTTTACAATGAAAAAGTAAATCGCTTTATATTGTATCATTATATGACATATTATTATAACCACTTTTGCACTGAATTTTGCTGACGATTGTCTGATATATTTGCTTCGAAAACGTGTACATTACTTTTTTGTAAAATATCTGTTGCGCAAGGTTTGTTAACCTTAGAAAGAGATGAATTATCGTCTCATTTCATTTGTAGTGTTGAAGGATGTTGTCATTCGCTTCTGTAATTTTGATGGGATAACAAGGACAACTAAACGAGACCGTCATTCAATACATAAAAAAAGTGAACTGTTAGAATTTGAATAAATGTAACGCTGATCCTTTATCATATGAAATATGAAAGCATAAAAGTTTCAAAAATATCCTGTAACTATTTTAAATATTTTATTGTAATGATAAAAAAGTGTTCATTGAAAACTCATTTTTTATAACCTTTACTATAACCTCAAAAGTTTGAAAAATGATGATATTTGAGCTTTAACAGAAAAAAGAAAATGAACATGTATTATCAATTGGTTTAGATTCATCAAATTTATCCCTTTAAACATGAAATTGGGTGACGTATTGTAAGAAAATTTGGTCAAAATAATCTGACATATACGTTAAAAATTTGTTCAAATTGTAGTAAATTGTTCTCCTTGTTTTAAATGGAATTAAGAAAATTGTAAAAAAGTTTATTTTAACATCATAAAAAAAACCCTTAGTTTTCCCCCTTCTAAACAGACAATTTAAAAATATTTTTTGGAAATTATTGAACTTATTTTCTCTGTAATTATTTAGCATTTATTTCACTAATTTTCATTAACTTACTGAAAAGCTGAAGAAAATATTTAAAAATTATCAAAATAAATTTACAAAAATTAAAATAAAAATTGCTTATATTTCAGCAGTGAACCGATAACTTTGTAATATCTATATAATTTTTAGTAATATATTATAATTAATAAAATTCAAAGATTTTATTAATAAATAAAAAGTTTAGTAGATAATTTGTTAAAAGATTTTGGGTTTGAAAGCTGGACTTTTCTTTTAGTAGCTAAGAGAATTTCAGTATAAGGGGTTCTCAAGCGTTCTGAATTAATGTATTTAAACAGAACAATTATTGAAATAATTTAAAGTGAATAAATATTGAAATATTGATGATTAGTTGATTAATAAAAAGTGAAAAGGAATCGAATCAAATTGTTGGAATATTTTATGCTGAGCACTGAAAAGAAAATATATTAAGCATGTTGACTGTTTTCAGAGATGCATGCTAAAAATGTCTGGAACAGAGAAAAGGCACTGCGACCTTTTTCCGATGACATATGTTTGCAGCAAATGTCTCAGTCCTTTGATATCTTCTTACTTTCGATTAAAAACAAAATTTGTGTTGCAGACTCATATTTATTGACGACATGAGATGTCGATGGCAGAAGTAGTACTTTTGAAATTTTGCCCACATTTGCTGTTAACACATGGTTTAAAAGTACAAATGTTATTGTTATTTCACAGTGCTTGAGAATTTTTAGTCTTTCATGTTTAGTGCTCGATTTTAAATCTTCATATATCGAATAATTAGGCGAGTATGGGTTAACAAAGAAATCCCGCAAACTTTAATCTTTTCCTTGATTAGCAAGCATTAACATCTTTGAAGTTCCATTTTGTTTTCAACCACTGAGAAACCGTTAATATGGGTACCATATACCAGCACAAGTAAACCATAGTAGTATCAGCCTTTTGAAGCTGCAGGATAAAGCTTACTATGTGAAATAATTTTGTTAAATTAAATAAAGTTATTTAATTTTTATTCGAAATGTGTTGAATTAATTTTATTTCATTAATTGCATTTTGTTACATTGAAAAGATTTTTCTTAACTTTTTCTACTTTTAGCAAATGGTTATGTATTAGTTACCAGTAAAGCTGCCAGACTGTATTTCTTTTCTTTTCATCTAACTTGTGTCATTATTGTTATGAAGTAAGGATTGATATTTTACCTGTTTTATAAATTTCTCAATTTTTAATTCATATTTCACGAAAAAATTATCGTAACTCGAAAGTTTAGCAATATTATTTTCATTTTAGTATCTTCACAGCCTTTGTACTAGAAGCTTTTATTTTAGAATACTCTTTTTGTAAAAGTAAGTTAGAAAATGCAATGGAAAAGAAGATCATCGAAATGGGATTGCAGTTAGGAAGGTAATTATTTACATTCTTTGGTAAATTCTTGTGCAGTGTCTTTTAAATGCTTAAAAATTTTATTCATTTTGCAGGAAAAAATCTCAAGGTGCAAAAGGCACTGATATTGATAATTTAATCGTCGATTCTGAAGATGTTGTTGAATTTGGTGATTTTGAAGTTCCTGATAAAAGTGCAAATAAAAGATCTTCTACTTATCCTGATTTAGCTGAAAAGACAGACATTAGATTCCATCTATCGAAAAGTGAGGAAACAAATCGTATTTTACGTATACTTCGAAGAACATATATTCTGGTATATGCGTCGTAAATTTTAAGTTTTTCTTCTAGAGTATCCACAATTGGGGGAAAATAATTTTTTAAATGTTGATTCTGTAATTTTTTTAAGTTGAAAAATGTCTTCATAATATAATTTTCTATTTTAATACTAATTTGAATAATTTGATACTAATCTGTTTTAATATAAAGTGTTGCAGTAAAAAGAACTACTGAAATAAATGCAAATGTTTGTCTGTAGAAATACATCATTAATTTTCTTAAACTTAAAAAAATATTTTTCAGGTAAAAATGTAGAGAACCTTCTTCAAAGAATGTTTGAGAATGAATTAGATGTTGATGACTTTGGGCCTGAAGATATCGAAAATTTTGAAGATGAAGGAACTATGACGTTATCTTTAAAAACTTTGTAATTATTATTGTATAATAATAATATGCAATAATAATTATAAATAATACTTATATATTACAATATCTTTGTAAATTATTGTATTAAAGAAGACTTTTTGTTTTTTTATAATTGATCTTTAAAGAAGTGAAAAATTTTACCGATATTTTTAAAATAATATTTAAGCAATTATACATTCAATAACAATTTGTATTATTATTAATAATTATTTATTATGATTTTGGTATAATTTAGTTGATGAATGCAGAAACTAGGTTAGTCATGATTCATCAAAACTATATTGATTACTTAAAATATTTTAATAAGCTGGAAGTGTTGAGTAATAATTGATAGTTTGATTTTTAATTTTTTCAAAGAAAAGTTTTTGTAGCTGAAGATAAAAAAAATTCATGGGATCATTGCCTTTTCACTTCATTTTCATTCGTTTTATATGAAGTTTGTCTTTAGTCTTTGCATTCATCTATTTAATAAATTATATATTTAATATCATACAATTTTCTTAGTTATTGAACAAAAACAAATTTGTTTTCCCAATGAAAATTTTAAATTATTAGAATAGAGACTTATGTAATGTTTTAAATGAATTATAATTGAAACATTTCGATCTTTCACAAATTTTTATTTTCTTAAGAAACTGGATCTTATTTTTGTATATAAATCAAAATTTTTTTCTTTTTTTTGTTTAACTGTTAATGAAATAAAATGTTTTAAAGGCTTCTCTATTATTAGTATATCTTTATTCTAGTGTTTTCATTAGTCATTAATATGTTGATGATGCATTTTTACAGTGAGATCTTGTTGTGTTCGTTTATAAAATAAAAGCGTACTTACTTTACTTTTTAAACTAAATACTTTTTTTTTGCATCTCTTGAATTTTGATGTAGATGCTAATTTATACATAGTATTTCCTTAATTGAAAATTTAAAGATGTTTGTTGTTAGTTCATTTTCTTTCTTTGTAATTATTGATATAAATTTCTCTTTATTGAAGCATGCTGGCAGTGATATCAATTATTGCTGAAGTATATTAATGTACAAATTTAATTTCTAATCATTGGACCGAGTTGATTTAGGCAAAATATGTTGTATTTATGTTTTATAAAACTTTAAAATTTGTTACAGTATCATATTACTCTTTATTTATAAAATAATAAGTAAAACCTTGTACATTAAACAAATAATAAAATAAGTGATATATATTTCTGAAACGGATATTGCTTTATTTGTTTGAAGCATATGATGTCGCATTTTTTGATTTATGTATTTAGAAAATTTTAGCTCTCATTATATATTTGTATATCAATTATTTTCTAGACAACTATTAGAAACAGAAATTGATTTCCACTAGCTTTCTTATTTCAGACTTGAGATTATAAAAATGTGTCTATGCAAATAATCAAAATGTGCATAATGTTAGCAGGCTTGATAATGCTTTCTTTTTCCATTCATAATACTTGTTTTACATTACATAAATAATACTAGATGCTTTTGGTGATCATCTTTTTACCGGTCATATTAATTTATTTGGAAGTTATGAAAACCAAATCTTTCATGTATACATTATATACATTAAAAGTCAAATCAAATCCTATACTAATCATTTTATGTTTAAAATAATGCATGTAAAGAGAAAAATAAAATCTAATCTTTTTAAGTTAGTAGCGTATTTTTATTCAGGAATTTCAGGAATAAGCTCATAATTGATCTGAAGTTTCTGATAAGTAAATAATTGAGGTATATTTTAGGATTGCTTATTTCTTGTTTCCTGTAAGGAGTATTACAAAGTGCTTGTACTTTAGACGAATTACAGCAATTGCACCTTTAAAAATTATTTTCTGTTGACAGATGATAACAATTGTTTATATGATCACTTTTAAGTCTGTTACCGTACGATTGAACTTTCTATTTGATGCCCGTTTCGATGATCCTTTACATATACTTTCTGACTGAATGGAGACAATGCATTTCTTTCAGCCAAGCAATTTTTTGTTTTCAACTCTATTAATTAGCTAAGCGAAGTGTACCTGTAAAAGCTTTCATTGAAGAAATCTGAAACGTTCGTACGGCGACTTGTTTACATTTAACTCTTGCCATTCAATAGTAAGTAATAACGATTTTTATGCCACGCATGTTAATGTTTTATATACAGAATGATTGTAATTAAAGAGTGATTATAATCAAAAAGCTGCAAGAAAAGACGCAGTAAACAGATTGACCTGATATTTCGTCTGAGAATATATGAAGCAGTAGGACTTTTTTTCGAAAAAGTTTAAAAGTTGACAGATGCCATTGCACTCTGTATAAGATGCTAAAATTCGAAGATTGTTTGATAAATTCGAAGAGACGGAATTCAATTTATGTTAAATATGGCAGTGGGTGGAATGCAATTGCTTCGATTCCAAGGGAGGATAAGGCTGCAGCATTGCAGGAGGCACCGATCAGTGATTAGGGAAAGCCTAGTAACGAGGAATTTTCCTGAGTCATGTTTATCACCACGATTCGTATAATTTTACGAAACATCCTGAATTGTTATCCATTCAGTAATTGCTTCCAGGTGACTGCCGAAACGAGAAGTTTCCGCCCTACAACTTCTTACTTAAATGGAAGTGGGCAATGTATGGCCATGAAACATTTTGTGGACATGCAAAGACTCGAAAGTTCTGTCTATATTCGAAATTGTAAAACAGGGTCAAGAGAAATTCCATTGTGAGGATAACCATTGTCTCTTTATTCTCAAAAAGTATGGGTTTACGGTAGCATTTATTGTTAACTTCTTGTTTTTCGAGGAGATTTGTCTATCGAGTTCTGTACCTCAACAGCCAATGGGACATCTTTTGTGCTACCAGCACTGCAACAGCATGGATGTGTGAATAGCTCAAATTTATGCAAGATGACGCTGTTTCACACATTACAACATCAGTGAAGCAGCTGTTGAATATGCATTTTGGAAATGGCAAAATTATCAATCTCAACAGTCTGGCCGCCTCAATCATCTGCCCTGAACCTTCGCGAGTCCTGCCTCTAGGGAAGGGCTTGGCTATGACCGAACTTCATCGCGTTATATCGTCATATACGAATATCGATATTTCACGATATATCGAAAAATATGACATATCGATATTTTTCGATATATCGTGACTCCATATTTTTTGTACCTGTTTTCTTTTGTACCTGTCTCTTATCAAATTAACTGATCAGAACAACTCCAAATAAAAGGAAAATTCAATTTATATAATAAAAATTTCTTTTTCTTTTTAATTAAAGTTAGAAAATAATTGTGTTAAAACTCATATAATAGGTGTGAATGTTAAAATTATGTCTACGCTTTACAATTTATATTATTTCGTTCAATTTGCGTATTTAAAATTTTACCCTTTTTACTACTGATTTAAAAAAACTCAGTTTAATTTTTTTTATTAAAAAAAGAAAATAAAAATTCCTTTAACAATTAAAATTTAGTAGTTGTAATAAGTTAGGAATTCAAAATCCAATCTCTTGAAAATTTAATTTTATGTACGCATTATATTAACTTTTATTCTTATTTTAATAATATTGACAGATTTATCTAGAATATGTACTACATTTTTAACAATATTTGTTAGTAAATTGAAATTAACCATTCAATTTACTATTTCAAAACTCAACAGGAGACAAAAATAGTAAATCAGAAATGAATAAAACATTAATAACAAATATTATGGCGGGTAAATATATCTATGGACGAATGATGTAATACATTAAAAGTTTTAGAAAAAGTCATCAAGATCAAATAAAAGAAAAATGCCATTATATATCATTATTAATATAAATTCAATGAACACCGTGTTTCTGCATACTAAAATTCTAATTATCTTTTATTTCAGAGTATTCTATCCATATTTTGGGATATTATCAAATTTGAAATGAGATGAATAAAACATGAAAGATTAAAATTAGGGGGGGGGGGGTAAAAAGGATTATATAAAAAACAGTTAAAAGATTGAAAAATCACCATTAAAATACCTACATTAAAAACAGAAAAATAATAATTTCACAAAAAAATTCTTAGTTAAAAATAGTTATACAAATTCGATTATTATAGAAATAACCAAAAATTCGATAAGTATCGCAAAACAACATATATCGAAAACTAGACAAGTATTGGCAATTGGGCATCTGTCAAAAGTTCTTTAAGCATCGGAAGTTCCATGTATATCTATCGAACACTCAAACTAGTTTCAAAGGAAGTTCAACAAGCTATTTAGCTGTCAGCGAAATCGAAGGTATAGTGACACTTCTTTATTTTATGTGATTACGCTTGAGTGCGAACTGCGGATAAAATTGTATATTCAAAATGAGTGAATCCTTTTTTCTTTTAATTTTGAAGATGAATATTTATCAATTAAACAAAGGACAATCAACAACCTTCTGATAACTACAATTATTTTTCCATAATGGTGTAATTCAGTTATGGAACAGAAACCTGTTTATTCCAAAATGTTATGCTTAAAACAAGTATTTTTATACATTAGAATATGACAGTAGTTACAGAAATATTAACAAAAATTCTGTATGAAGGTCGAATCCTAGTGTAACCCTACAGTAGGTCGAGGCCTACTGTAGGGTTATCTTAGAGATGTTTATGTACGGGGTTCGATTGTGAACGAATTGAAAACATGCATTATACAGCACATTCACTATATCCCCGACAACTGTTTCTTGGTTCCTTTTTCATAAGAGCAATTAAAAACATATTTGGTATTTTCTTTTTCAACGTTTCTTGTAATGGTTAACAATCTGTTTCATTTTTGGTTTTCCTACATGTTTTTTTAGGGTCAGTTAAAAGTGGCTTTATTTCTATCCACTATGGTACCACCTTATCATGGTGGGTGAGTTTTGAACAGAGTACGGTAATAACGTGTCACGTCTTTAAATTGGCTTCTTATGCGGAGTGCAGGGTCATCTAACGGTTAACTTTTGAACCAGTTTTTCTTTAAACAAATTCCCATTGCTCCCCGTATATTTTGATGAAATATCTGGTCATTCTGGCCAATCGTTCTCTTTTAACTGTTTTTTGGAAATTCAACTTTAATTATATTCATGTTGTTGTTGCTTATCTCCTTTGGACTGAACACCAATTCAAACCAAGTCCAAGAGATAGAATCGCAATTTAAGATTGTAAACTGACTCCCCCGCATTCACCAGCTGTCTCATAGAGGTACCAATATAAGGGACAGATTCGTCGAGCAAGGGGTATACATCTTTTGGCCCCTGATGAGGAAAAGTTTTTTACATGGCCGGACTTTAGCTTAGATAAGAGTGTTTGAACACTTCTTGGATTGGTGCACGTCAGAGATAGGCTTAGACACCTGAAACTCTAATTATCTTTTATATCAGAGTATCCTATCCATATTTTGGGATATTATCAAATTTAAAATGAAATAAATAAAACATGAAAGATTAAAATTAGGGGGAGGGGGATAAAAAAGGATTATATAAAAAACAGTTAAAAGATTGACCAGTCATGCTTTAAGGGAACCTTTCATTTCGATTTAGTTCTCAGTTTAAACAAGGCGTGGATATCTGCGTTTGCAGTTTAATAGAGGGGGCGGGGGACTTACGCATCCTTCCTTTGCCAGAGCATCTGCATTTTCATTTCCGTGGATGTCCACATGAGAAGAGATCCATTGTAAATTCACTGACCCGGTCCTTTCGAATGTAGTTAATTTGGAGATAATGTCTTGACTCAATTTGTCAAGAATGTGTGGCCAATCTTTTAAGTATTGTATTGAGCTCTAGTATCCGTAAGGATTTGAATTTGGGAATTATCAGTCTCCAAGGCGAGGTTCAAACCTTTATTAAAAACAAGAAATTCAAAGAGAAAAACTGAGCTATAATCTGGGTTTCTAAAACAATGCCTTGTTTCCCCTATACTTGATTTTAAAAACATGTCGCTTCCAGTTCCCCCATATTCCATTTTGCTTCCATCAGATTTTCATGGTTTGATCAGGGATATCAACAATGACCTCGAGGCATCTGGCGCAACAACTCTGAATGTTTGCTGTGTTTTGTAAAATTAATTTTTAAGTCTTCGCTAAAAACAATATTATCAAATAAAATAATTGGTGTCATTTGAGTAAAAGGAATACATGGCTGAAAATTCATATTCACCAAATCCTGCCTCCACATCAAACCAAGACAAGTGTCTTTTTTCAGTCTCTGATTATTCATCTAATTCGGTAAGAAATGTGAGATTCTATTATGAGGAGAAAAACTTTTAAGCTTGGCCAAGTACTTTACGAAATTTTCCTGTCTTCGCAAAGACAATGGTTGAAGATCGGCTTTGTATTACACAATTTTATTTGGGAAGCAATATCTGAGATCAGTTGCGATTCTGATTGCTCTGAACTCTTGCTTTTTTTAAAGGTTATATGGTGCAGTTACTTGATAAATCTGATATCCTTATTCAAGAATATATCAGATAAGAGTAATGTAAGTAATTTGAAAACTTTTAACATCTGCACCCTAGTCCCTGCCGGAGATATATTTTCAATCCTGGAGCCTATTCCTAATCTTTTCAGCAAATCAATATATTTTTACTTTAACTTTGGTGCCTTGGTAGTTTCAAGAATTTGTCCTTTCAGAAAAATTTTGGGTTGAAAATTGAACAATTGTCTATTAACTGGGAAGAAACAACTTAAAGATTTAGTAGTGATGAAATTCAATTTTTGCTCCTCTTCAAAATACTGTATCACCACTAAGGTATTGAGGGAATTTTCCAAATTGGTCAAATCTATATCATCGTTCCAGATAACAACATCATCTGCAAAAAGTTCAATTTGGAAAGAGAAAGCAACCTTTTCCATCCCAGCATAAATAATGAAAAGAGAGTGGGGCCCAAAACTGTGCCCTGACTGTTGTCTGGGACTGGCTGAGGAATGCCCTGATATGTTAAAGTAATTTACTTGACCCTAAAAGATATGTTCTTCAGAAAATCAGAAATCCACCAAAGAGCATAACCTCTAATATTAAATTCTGAAGCGTATTTCACTTGTAGCTTTTTTTTTAATTTTGCCGAAAGCTTTCGTTAGATAAAACAGAAATGACCACGGCATGCCTTGTAGGCTTCATGTTATGCCCATCCTTAACCATTTGTCCAAGGAATAGAATTCGATCGATCGTACTTTGTCATTTACGAAACCCATATTGCTCTGAAAGAAGTAACTCACAATCCATAAGATGGTAAGTTATTCTTCTCGAAACAATTACCTCCTTGAATTTGCAAGGCATACAGGTGAGAGCAATTGAGTGGTAACTTCTCATATTACCAACTTCTTTGTTTGGCTTTCAAATAAAGATAACTGCTATCTTCCTTTGGAGAGGCAGCCTGCCCAACATGCATGATAGATTAAGAATATGCAGGAGTTTTTTTCTGGAAAAATGTCCGAGATTTGCTAAAAGTTGACCATGAACACCATCGGGTATCGGGAATTTTTTTGATACTAACTTATTCAGTAACATAAATCAATTCCGTAGCGATGAAAGGGTCATTAAATAGAGGGTTACTGGCTGGCATAGGACAGGATTTTATTAGATTTTTGGTCAGTTTGCCAATTTTTCTGACTTCTCTGCCAAAATCCAACCTGCTCTTTTTGGTATAATAATGCTCTAACGCCTCGGCAGCTTCTAGGTCGTTTACAATGGGAATGCCATTGATGTCAATAATAGAGTTTGTATCCTCTTACTTAAGTTGCTTTTTATGCAATTTTTTCATTAATTTCCAGAGTCTATAGTTGGGAATTTTATAGGCTAAACTTTTTGATAGACATTGTCAATTACTCCTCTTTAAATAACTAAACTCTTGCTTAATCTCAGTATTCAATTTATTAATTTCAACTCTGGTGTCTGTATTATGATTAAAGTTATGGTTTTTAAGAAATTGATCCCTATCATTCAACAATTTATGCGCAATTTCTGATCCATGAGAAAAAGCAGATTTTTTTCTTATGTTTCCCCCTTGGAATGGCTTCCTTCGCTACCATGAAATTAGAGTGTTTGAAGAAGAACCAATCATTCTCTATATCTTCTTTCGAGAGGTTCTTTGGAAGCTGTTCTTCCAATACTCGTTCAAAGACTAACTAATTAGTTTTCTTAAAGTTCCAGAAAATATTTTGGTTTCCGGAAAATATTTGATCCGAAATTGTTACGTTAGCTTTCATCAGCAAAAACTACACTTTTCAAAAATTATTTTGGTTATTTACATACACGTTAGCAAATGCCAGAATAGTTTATCGATCTGATGTGCTGATCTAGGGCTTTCTTTCAGGTACTCTGTCATGATGCCAATGTTTTCTTAAAACATTTTAAACAATTTTAGGATTAACAGATTTTCCGAACTTACTTTTACATTACAAAGTCAATTTTACTGCACTAGCTTTTGGATTAAAGTAAGCTTGTGACAGAATCCACCTCTTTTCACATTCCTTAAATGGTCTTGGACACCCTGATCTTTACTTGTTTTTTACACAATTTATTATCTTGTAAATAATGTTAAAAACAGTAAACTTACTAAGTTTTAAGGTATGTACTGAACAGTGAACTGATCTTTTCATTTTTCCAATGACATATTACAAGTTTTCGTACTTATTCTGTCTATCTTAATTTCTAACCATTTTTCTATAAACTATCTTACCTATTGAAATTTTTATGTTTAAAATTATTGTCTGAAAAAGTGGTAGTAAATTCAATTCTTTAGCTATCAACCTTCACAGAAAGTGGTTTGATACAATTTTCCACTTTATTTAATGAAATAATTGGAAGTATATGCTAGTATTACAAACATATGCTTTGTAACTGGAAGTACATGCGTAGGTGCTGTACTTTGAGGCAGGGGATAAAAGTCTGTTCCACTTTTTGGGACACCCGCTATATGTATAAATATAAACTGGAGATGAGGACAAACGTGGTATAACATGCGTTGTCAAGATAACTATTTAAATTTTAGGAGCTTTATCACCCTGATGGGAAAAGAGTATAAGAAAAATTATTTTTTAATTGAATGCAAGGAAATTTTTTAAAATGTATTTTGGTCCAGTAGAATTCGAGATTTCTGCATGTAAAATTCTTGGACTATCAAAAAACTTTATTAGAGTATCAATTAAGGTACGTTATTTAATCCACTAGTATTTCGATTGGAAAAATTAAATTAAAATCAAATTAAAAATAACTGACGGCATTGATAACTGTGAATTAAAAATAGCTGATAAATGGATTGAACTAGAAGTCAGGCACCTGCCCTTTACAATAATTACATTTTTGAAATAGGTGCTTTAATCTAAATTGGCAACTTTATGAGTGCGTAGATGAATACAAGAAAAACGTTTCACTAACTGACTGTTTTAATGTATATAAATGCAAATCTTTATTCGCCATTCAGTGCCTTATTGAGTCGAGTCGTATATTTTAACTTGCTAATCTTCTGCCTATATATGGAATTTTATTCAAAAAATTCTTACAATTTTTTAAATTAATTTTTAGTTATTTTTATTTAGTTTGATTTGTTTCACGCTTGTTAAATTTGAATTTTATAAACGATCTTTCTTTCACTTTTTACTTTGCTAAGGTTTTAAATTTTATGCGCTTGTGTATTAAATAGTTTAATATTTTGCTGATAAAAGGATTAAACACACCAGAACACATTGATTAGACTAATCTTAGTGAATGATATTTCTGCATGAGTGGTGTTACCTAACAGAGAATTTGAGAAAAAAAATTGATTCCGAGATCCCATAATATTTATTGTTTTTTAACGCGTTTCCTTTGGTTTCTCCTAATTTTAGCTAATTGGTGTTGAATTATTGTTATCAACCAAGAATTTCCCCATTATTTGAATCTCTTCACTATCAACATTAGTTTAATTATATTGTTAATTGCGTGTTATTGTATTTGTTATAAAGAAGTGTCTTTCGCCAGAATAAGGTTTGACCAGAGATGCCTTGCCGTTAATCCTCCAGTGGAAATTGTTGGAGCCTGGCTGAGTATCTTACCTCTTCCTTCATATAGTTTTGATTTGCCATTTTCGGACTATCTTCTGTTCAACTCTTTTTAAAATTTTCTCAATAGAAAATTTTTATTCTCAGAAAGCCTGCAAACAGTTGACCAGGTTAGTTCTATTATAATGGTATACTGAAATCTTCCAGAAGATGGCATACATAAAATAAAAATAAAATCATATACAATAATGCTTATAATATCGAATTAATGTCTCTGTAAGCAGAGAAATATTTTTATCACTTTAACTACTAAATGATTTCAGGAACCTAATATATGAATTATTTATAAATTAAATATTTAATGATTGATAATAATTTTTAAAATGATACATACTAATATGCAAATAAAAATATGCTTTTAAAAAGTTCTTACTATATTTTATTTCTTGTACATTTATTAAGTATGGTAAAAATTCCATCAAAAGTGAAATTTAAAAAAAAAAATAATAAGCTGGATCTGTTACATAAAAGTCAGTGACCGAACACTTTTTGAACTACAGTAAAAGATCTTTATTCGCTGGGTATACGTTCCATAAATATGCCGCGAATACAGAAACCGTGAATACGGAATGTTAATTTATATAGGATTATAGGGGATACGTTCCTAGGTGACAAAATAATATATATATATATATATATATATATATATATATATATATAAAATATCAATTTAATTGAGGTTTTTGAATATTTTGCTTAATTATCTTAAGGTTTAGACAATGGTTTGAAGAGTTTTGTAATTTTCTCTAGCTTAGCAATTTTTAAAAGCTCCTTCAATTCAGACTGATACGTAGCAGCCGCATTAGCAATTTTCCTCTTAAAAATAAGACTTCATTCCATAGACGGATCAATGTTCATAAAGAAATCGCAAAGCTCATTTGCCATTCTTAAACCTTCACTAAGATTTTTCAAATTAAATGCCACTTTTCCAGTGCTTGTTGAAGCCTCTTCTTCAATGGGCTATGAATTTAACATTTCCTCCAAGTCGGTTTCAGTCAAATCTTCATCTTGCGATTCAAGCAATTCCTGAATGTCACTTAATTCTATCTGTTCGAACACATCTAGTCTTATTCCATTCGCGATTTCGGCTATGTTTGCAGTTTGCATTTAACAACATACTTTAGAAAAAGTTGTAATAAGATCTATTTTACTTTTTTTATTAGTCCATTTGACGGCATTTACAAAGGATATTGGGTTGGATACCTATTGGAATCATTTTATTATTATGTATGCACTTATTAGATCAGCGAATAAAGAAATTTTTAGCCGCGAATATAGGATTTGGGTTGCATTTTTTAAATCCTTGAATAGTGAAAACGCGAATGAAGGAAGCTCGAATAAGGAGCTTTTACTGTATTTAAATCAAAATATACGCTTTTATCCTTATTAAAAATCCTTTTCTTCAGAAGTGTAAACGGAAACTTTTAACATTTTTCATTGTTGGCTTAACTGTTTTTTTTTTAATTCTGCAGAAAAATTCTGTATTCTTTTCATTTATTTTGAGTTTCTTGTATTTTCGTTAGCATCGTTTGTATTAAAATTTAAATAAAAATAATGCATTCGTTGAACGATTTCACATATTTATTAACTAATCACATATACAAGGAAAGAAACAGAGGGCAAGATAGAGACTACGATGATTTTTACAAGAATCTGATATTTCAACACTATTACATGTGCCTTGTGTTCCCAAAATTGATTCCACTTTGGTTGGCACCTTTATTTGTTCCATACTGGAGATTAATGATCGTTTCGCCCGCTCGCAGTTGCTCTTCGGTAAATTCTCTTTCGTTCTTTTCGGACGGTTTCGGCCCGAGGAAAGGTCCGGGAAATTCCGGATGAAGATAGCACTAAAAACAGAAATCCAGAAATTATTGTATGGTACTAAAAAAGACGTGGTAAATTTTGAAAGAGGCGTAATCTCGAAATCAGCTTTTTCTATATAAGAATCACTTTCATTTATTAATTTTTTGAAGTTTTCGCTACAATATTTGATTTAAAATTATGTGTTTGGAATTGAAATTCTTGAGAATAATTTAAAATAAAAGAATCAAATCTTCCCAATAACATTTTAGCTTCATTCAATATCTACAATTAGTTCACACTCTTCCTATTTATATTAATTTATATTCTTGTTCAAATTTTCAGTCGTTAATAAAGTACTTTTTATTCATCCACTTAAGCTCAAATACATTTTTTTAAACTTGTAGTGAATGACAACTGATGTTATTATAGTTTTTTTCAAATATGAATTCATTAATTAAATTCAATTAATTTTGAATACTTTAGATAGAGAGTTAGAAATTTGTAATGAAAATCGAAATCAACAGACAGTAGTGCAATCGTTAAAATGCAAGGATTTCAGTATTTTTCCCGTGAAAAATGCGAGTTCAGTTCATGCGAAAATAAATAATTTTTTAAATAATTATTTAATAAAAAGAAACAAAAATTAAAAATTTCTTTGTTGACCTAAGTAAGAATTGAATTTATTTTTTATTGCTTGTTGTATTTTAATTTTTCAAAGATAACTATTAAATTTTTCATGTCAAATTATTAAGATTCCTTAGATAATCATACAAATATCGTTTGTTAAAAAAATTCATATACAATTCATTCATTTGTTTGTAGTGAATTGCTGTAGGATTTGTTATGGATTTCATGTGGGTTTTCAAGTTAATTTTCACATAATTTTTGTAGTTAATATTTTCGGAAGCATAATTACTTCTCTGACATGAATAGAAAATGAATGAAGAATGAAATACATAACAAATATCATCAGTAATTTAAGTCCTAATTGCTCGAAAAAGTTCTGCAACCAATATCCTCAATATAATTTTCAACTCAATAGAATACGAATGCAAAAAATAATAATATCAATATACACCTCCAATATTTTGTTTAGAGAAACGGAATTTCACACACTGAAGAGCACAGATCTACAAGAGCTGAGATTATTTATAGAGATGGTTCAAAAACAGACAAGGCAGAGACAGTGCTTTTTGCCTTTTCGTAAATAATAAAATCATAAATCCATTGCAAGGCAAACTGAATCTGCACAATTAAGTAATCTAAGCCAATAAAATGGTAATAGAAACATATTCGAAAACACCAATTCATATCTGGTCTGATAGTCTGTCTTGTCTGACTTCTATCCTCAACCTTAAATCCCACCACAGCTTCAATCTTTGTTCGACTTCAATTAACATTTACATCTACTATGACTCAAGACCCAAGTCTGGCACTGACAATGAATTTGTAGACTATCTAGCAAAACAAATATAATGATATGCATTCCTTTCTCTCGCCATAAGCCACTGTCCTACTTGAAATTTCAAATTCGGACAGCTGCTTTAGACATAGAACAAGAGAAGTGGGACAACGGAGAAATCGCCAGAAGCACGCATGCAATATTGTCCCAAGTTCCAAACGAATCAATCATGTTCATTTTAGGACACAGTTCCCTTCATACCTTCTTCATTTCGATTTCCGTCCAAATTATAAATGTTCCTGTATTGAAAAAAGTGACTGGGTACTCTATGCAACAAAATGCTCACTAACAGTCTTCTGGTACTTAAAAACTCATAATATATTACATTAACTTAAAAGTATTATCAAACAAATTATCAAGATTCCAGCTTCTAATGAGTTTTATGTGTGATGAAAAATTTTCTTTGACGAATTACATTGACTCTCATTAATTTTAACTCATGTTTTTTTTTTTTTTTTTTTTTTTTTTTTTTTATTGGATAGATTTGTTCATTAGTATTTATTATTATTTTAGTTTTGATGTCTATGTCATTTAACCTTTTCAATATGCTTTGTGTATGTGTATTTCATTTTTTTTTTCTTTATTTCGTATTAGTCATTTTTTTTATTTAAAAAATAAAATTCATCTTCACAGTTCATGGCGATTTATTATTTGGGAGGTAAGCAATGGTCCTCCATGGTTCTCAGTTTGACTAGTTCTTATATTTTTTAAATACTTTCTTTTTACATAATAAATTCCCTCTCAGGGGCACACTTTCTTCCGGAGAGACGAGCGTCACGATCCTGAAGTTCCCTAGTGATCTGGTATGCCGTCCAAATTTCCCTCCCCTCAATCTACTACTTTCTGCTGTTTTCTTCCGTCCCTCGACGGCAAGCGAGGGAGCTCTCCATGAGGCTGGGAATGACCAGAACCGGTGGCTGCCTTCCGTTGTTGGATTCCGGGGTGATCAGTGCAGTTGGGCTGGAAGAACTTTTCATATCGAGTGACTCCCCGCAATAAGGGTCTCTTCAGTGGACACCACATTACTCATAACTCTTTTTCTATAGACCACCATTTTGATTGATACTATATCTTAAAAAGTGAATGAAAGGCTTTGGCAACTATATTGATCAAGGTATACACACATATCATTAAATACCTCAAAAGGTGTCATTACATGTGGAGACATTTTAAATTTGCTAGTAGATTTAATTACCAAGGAATTAAAATCTTAAGGAATAACGCCAAATTACCATCCGGCGACGGATAAACCCTTGAGACTAAACATCGTATAGTTACTTCTATGGCTTCTAAACTCCCGGACTACACATATGCAGGTTACTTTAAACTTCCTGTAAGACCATGCATACCAACCCTCTCAGGAGCCTTAAAATGACAGCGGTTTGGACATTCGAAAACAAATTACGGAGGGACTGCCACTTGTGCCCGCTGGACTGAGAAAGGAGATGAAAGCTAGGAGTGTTTCGCACCAGAAAAGTGCGTGAACTGTAAAGTTGAACAGACGTCTTTCTTCTGCTTTTGTCCACGTTGAAAAATCGAAAAACAAATCACAGTAACAAACATTAAAGGAGATATTTCAAACCCTGGGACTGAAAAAAAAGTTCTTGTCCTAACAGCTTTATCTGACATAAATTACATTTCTATACTTCTAATATGGAGCATTATAATCAACATCATGACTCTTGTGCCAATAAAATCCAAAAAAATCCAAATCTATACTTCTAACTATACTAATAACTTCTGTGAAAATTGTACTTGTTCCAGCTGTGCTTAAAATACCTCTCGTATGATCTCTCTTAATCAGACATATTCTGATACAGAAAAATCTATTGGTAACACGATACTTAAAACTTAGACAAAAGTAGGCGAAAATAAAAGCAGGTTAAATTCCTGAAACTAAAGCTTGCAAAACGTGGACTGTCGAAGAAAGACATGTCTTCGCTGTTGAAGAAATCAACCACTAAAAATTTGGTAGCATTGGGACTTGCTAATCAAGGTATAGCAGATATGGATTTGACGCTCCATTTTTAAAGGCATAATAGTCCCTATTTAAAAATCCATGAATCTGAATTCGAGATGAATTGTGAAGTTTCAGCAACTTCAATCACTGCCCTTAATTTCTCTGTTCCAAGAAGAATTTCTTAATGGGTACTTTCCTTTCTTGGAATTGTCGCGGCATTCGGTCAAAACTTCATGACATCAAGACTACCCTTAACAAATTTCATCCTATCTGTTTTTGTTTTCAAGAAATTTTCTTGACACCAAGCATCTCTCATCTGTATGGTTTTAATTGTTTTCGAAATGATACCGAAACAGACAGTTGTGGAGTCGTCTGTATCTTTACATCAAACTTGTATCCAAGTACATCTATCAGTTTAGATACTTCCCTGCTGGCTGTGTATGCACGTTCAGGCAAGAATATTGGTCACAGTTTGCTGCATTTATCTACCACCCAATGATGTAATTTGCTATCAAAATCTCGACAATTTAGTAGATAAGCTTCCTACTCGTTTCCTGAAACTCTGCGATTTCAACTGACATAGTACTTTGTGCGTTTCGGATAACTCAAACTGTCGTTGGTGATAGATAGAGCAATTCATATCAAATAACTGACCCTATCTGGTAAATAATGAAGATAAAACTTAGTTTCAGAAACCCTCAAGAGCCTACCATAAATTTGATCTGGTCATTTGTTCTTCTGAGCGCCTTCCTTTGCTGAATCTCACAGTCCGAAGTTATTATAGTGATACTTTCCTGTAATAGTTTCTTAAGACAATATTGGTGATGAGACTTCATGCCACCCTCTATTTCTACTCCAGAGTGCAAACTTTAATGGCTTCTAGTAAATGGCAAATATTACAGAGACAATGGTCAGAACTGCTGACATCTCGAGAGCAGAGCAAAATGTCGTTGATATCATGATGTGCCCCGCTAATTAAATCGTACCAAAGAGTTCGGCACGTCTTTGAAAATTTCGAAGATCGTGGTGGAATGAAGCTTGTCGCTACAGTTAAAAGACTAAAGAAAGTTTTGGAACCTATTTAAAATGTACCCGACGGCCGAAAATAGTGTTGCCACATCCACAAATGAGCCACAGCCTTTGCTCGTCCCATTCTCCGTCAATATCAGAGAGCATCAAAGGCATCCTTTGTTTCCTCTATATCATAGTCCACTTACAGTAAGTGGAACAAAGTTAAGGTCACTATTGGGATTTAATGCGAATTTTCCTTCCCTGTTTTGAATACATGAAATGTTGTGCCTTACGTTCCATTTTACCTAGCTAATATTCTTGGCCAAGTAATCACGTATGTTTCCTCTATTTATTCTTATACTCCTGAATTTGTGGTAATTCAGAATCTCACGAAACGGTGACCATTGCGTTTTAATTCCAAAAGAACTTTTCCATACAACTATGAATTCAGATTGTCTGAACTGGAAGAAGCGTTGCCCAGCACCCATGTTGCCAGTCCTGGGCCAGATGAGATCACATACAACATGCTTCGACATTTGAATAGAATTTCCCTTTCCAATTCATTATTTTTATTCAATAGAGTCTAGAATGAGCTGAAATATTCTCTATAATGGTGCGAAGCTATTGTGATTACGGTGTTAAAACCAGCCACAGAACCTTCGAACTCCTGAATTATGGACCAATTGCTCTGACGAGTTATCTCAGCAAGACCTTTGAGCGTATGATCAATACTCGCCTTATGTTTGAATTATAGAGACAAGAATATATCTCCTGCTTGCACAGTGGCTTTTGTAAAGGGAGATCAACTTTTAATAACATTATCCTTCTGCAAACTTACATTCGCAAAGCTTTAATCTGTAGGATCCACCTTGTTTCTGCTTTGTTTGAAGGCATATTACCGTACATGGCAATACAGCATACTTTCTATGATTTTTGATCTTGGTTTCAAGAGAAACTTGCCTGTCTTTTTAATGAATTTTTTAGCTTACCGAACGTTTCAAGTTGTTTCGCGAAATTTTATTCTAATTATTTTACTCAAACTGAGGGTGGAAGTATTCACATGAAGTTTCCTCAGTTTGCTCGGGAGTCTTTCAAACATCTCCCATAGAAATTCTCTATAATATCTGCCACAAGTTATCATTTGATATAAAGCTTAAAAAAACATCTCCTTTATGTTTTCTCCAAGAACAATCTAACTTGAAACATCCATTCCGTGAAATGACACTACCGGCTGGTCTTCTGAGGCTCTATGACGCCCATCCCTTTCACACGCGTTCTTTTTGTGAGAGAATGAAAATGCTTCTGAAAGACATGAAACTTAATGTTGTTACCATTAAATGAATTAGTTCCTTTCAATTCCCTTCCTGGAAAACTCCAAAATTTTCCTTTTTGAATCCCTTTTCTGGATTCAATAAAGACATAACTGCCCCTATAGTTTTCCAGCGGTTTTTTTCTCTATCATGACTGTTAATATTCATCCTTCGCACCAATTTTTACAAATAGGTCGAAATCAGATGGATACGTTGGCACTGAAATCATACTTTCATCTGAGACACTGAGATATCGTTTGCCTAAATTTTGCTCAGTGTTTACTGCTGAATTGGTTGCAATTTTCTGTGGTCTTCAGAAGATCTCGCCTCCTTCTGAGGACAATTTCATAATCTATACTGACAGTGTGGGTGCCTTGGAGACATTATCCAACTACTGTAGTCGAATGCATCCGATTACTGTTGCAATATTGTCCCTTTTACGAACTCTTCAGGAATAGGTATTTAATATCATATTTATATGGGTACCAAGTCACGTGGGCATTGCTGGAAAAGAAACTTCAGATTTCACTGCAAAACATGCTTCCTCTGGGTTGTGTCAAAACATCCTATATTGTGACTTCAAAATAACTATTGTTTCCCTCCTGTTATGAATATGGCAAGGAAAGTGGGATCTGAAGATTGAAAAATAAGTTACATTCCATCAAACGTTGCATTAATTTTTGTCCTACAATTCCTATACGAGATCTCGATGTTAAAGTAACTCGTTTCCTTATAGGACACACACATTTTACAAATAAGCATCTCATTTTTGGAGACACAGTACGGATATGCCGTACATATTGGGTCGTTTTTAGCACTAAATACATTTTAATCCAATGTTCCTCATTTAACTCCCACATAATTCATTTTTTAACATCATCGTCTTTCACAGACTTGGTGAGGGAGATGTACTACCAGAATGCTGTAAATTCTTAAAGGCTATTCGCTTTTTTCATGCATCTAATACATTTATTTGTGTTTCCAGTTTGTGCAACAACTTCAAAAAAACATTATCACTTTCATTTTTTACTTTCAATTTTAAATCATCATTGCTTATTTTAAATTCCTGAACTTTATGTAGTCATTTTAATTTAAACGGCCGGCGTCCTGGTATAGGGGTAGCGTGTCTTCCCCGTGATCTGGGTGTCCCAGTTCGAGTATAGTTGTTATTCTGTGTTCTATCTGTGAGTAGTGTGAATGTGCCCCTTGTAGAAAGGGGTTGTGCAAACGAATCTGTGAAACATGAAGTAGGTAAGTTGTACTTTTGACCCTAGTAGGAGTCACTGAGAAAACAAAGGATGCTAATTTAGGCTTAAATCACTGACAGCATTATGTCAGAGAGTTTTTAAAGTGCCATAAGAAACAAAAATAACTACAACAATTCTAATTTAATCAACTTTCGTCTTCTCTTACCGAAGCTTGAATGATTTTGTTTTTTAATTAATGCCTTATTTTTATCCAGTATTATTTTAGGCCATATGCTTGGCGCATCATAGCCAAACATCACCCTTGCACCAAAAACTCCATAACATCAAAAATCATGTACAATAAACTTCAAAACAATATTCTGTTTATGATGAAAACAAAACATAAAAATATCAGTGGTGAGCCGATATCTGTAAAAAATTAGAATAAAGTGACCTTTTTTAAATTTATTTTTGAAAACAATTTTTTTCTTACTAAGTCTTTCCGTGGTCTTCCAGATAATATTACACTGAATAAAATTTTAAATACTTGTTGAGAAACAGCATCAAAAAGTGAGAAAAATCTTTGATGCCGATTCCTTAAAGTTTTTCAAAGTAATTAGAAAAGTTAGGAAATCTGTCACAATAATTTAAAAAAGGCAATGAAAAACTTGATATTAAACATTTAATTCTGACGTTTCGACAATAAATCCCCAAATGCCATTAAAATTAGTTATCTGAACTGTAAAATTTGACCATATGTTTCAAATCTTTTGTTTTGTTTCAGGTGCTGAAGAATGGGTCCTCAAAAACTAGAAACCAATCCCTACTATCAATTGTGCATACTGCTCAGAATCTGGCAAGAAGGATTTGTTTAGTTTAGTTTAGTTTTAGTTTAGTTATATTAACATCCCGTTTTAAAGCAACACGAGGGCTATTTGGGGAAAAGTGCTTTGCAAATTCGGGAATTTGCCCAAGACGAGCAAGAAGAAAGCAAATTCAATTTGATCGAGTACATTAACAGATATCCTGCCATGAGGAAAAGAAAGTCATAGAAGGTCGTACATCATTATGCATCGAATTTTTCATTGTATTTCTATACCATTAAAATTCCAAACCAAACATTTTACTACAGTCAATTACAGACACGAACAAACTTTATGCGAGCTTCTAACTCTGTAATAAATTCTCTTGGAAAAAAGATAAAACAAATACTGTCAAAATGAGTTATCGGTTTGCACTACTAGAAATCAAAAAGTCATCGGAACAAACTTCTTCTTTACCTCTTAGAAATTAAACAGAAAGAAAAACGTACAAAAAGCTTCCTATACTTGAAAAATATTTTCCAACAGGAAAGAAACCAATAGACCATAGACCTTAAAATACACGTGTTTTAAGACCATTAACTCTTTAATTGACCCAGAAGAAAATTAAGAATGCTCAGATATTTCTTCAAACTTTACAACTCAGGTTTTCAAAAAAATCTACATAAAGGCCATCCACATTTTATCCAAGGTTTTTCATTTTAATCTTTTATCTAGGTCCTTTTGTATGCCTAGATTCGTAGAAGTTGCTGTCAAAAATTGGAGACTCATACCAATGTTCCCAATAAAAACAAAATTTAAGACACATACTCAATTTAATTGTAAAACTAAAATAAAGAGAAACGAGCGCGTCAAGTAGCGTATGAAACTGAAATTTGTGCAGCTGACACCACATAAAGCAAAATAAAATAACGTTAAAAGTTTTTATTTAATAATAAGTGAGAAAAATTTAGGTATTGCAAACTGGATATTGGTGAATGTGATTTCAATTATGTAGTTGAAACAATTTTGTAAAATATCCATTTTAACTAAAATCGAGCATGTTAATTCAATTTAAGTAAAGTAAAGTAATCATATGACTGAAAGACGACAGATTTTCATTGACAGTATTCTTATGAACGATTGAGCCAAATGGCTATAAGCCATCCCCGACCAAAATTGTGTAGCATGCGATATTATTGAACGCCCAGAAAATGTTATTGAATATCGTTTGGGGACGCAGAACATACCTTTCAGAATTTATGAATCTGTAGTTATTTCTCGTACTGATTATTGCTGTGCTCTGTACGATGTGTCTATACCTTTGATTAAAAAAATTATTTTTTCCTTCATCCATCCTCAAGCTCTTTCCATCAAAAAAATTATCTCTTACCGGCAGTCTTTTATTAAATCCACTCTATTTGAGGTGTTTGCTTTAAATCATAGCCATATTTACTTCCCCTTTGAGATCTCAGTTCATTTTATAATGATCATCGTTCTAGAGTGCATCAAAAATGGACTATCTGGCACGGACCTTGATAGTTGTTTACCTCAATCTGTCTGCCCCTTTGGTTTGGTATTTCAACCCCTTCCTTAAATTCAGTAAATATACTATGGAGCTGATTGTTTTGAATAATTATTTTACTACCATTATTGTCAATTTCTGATTAAATATTTTTTAAATAATGCCTCGAAAGCAGGTAGACATGCATGTATTGTTGTTGCTGGTGATGACAGTTACAAGCATGGTTTTTCTCTTTTTTTTTTAATTCTTTCGTATGCGTATATGTAAGAAAGAGGTTTTGTAATCTTTAAAAAAAGTGTTTTAGAACTACTCACAATAAGTCAGACACTCTGAACTGAAGAATTAAGGAATTAATGTGATCTTTGCATCATATTTTGAACGAAATACATATATAGAAATGTCTGTTTGTTCGATGAAAGTGAACTCGAGAACTGCAAAACATAAACATAGATAGAATTCGGTATTCTGTTTTTACATTTAATGTGTAGATCTGTATAAAATTTTCACGGAAATCCTTACATGGGTTGTCCTTTTATCTATCTTTATATATGTACACGCATTAACTAAAAACGCAACAACTAAGATAAATAACTATTCGTGTGTGGTCTTGCAATCAACATGGTAATTCTATATCAAAGTTCGGTTTCAATCGGTCATCAAAAATGCATCCAAAATGCACATTTGGTTTTCTTCACCACAGTAATAAGCACAAAACGCTTTTGTGCTAGATTCTGAAAATAAGAATCTGAGCATTTGGGGCGTTCATGACCGTGTTCAAGATCCGTAATTTTTATGCTTGAGTGAGTGGGTCTATTAGCGAATTTGTCTGGTTATAATGCAATTAAAATGCTCTACAATTTGAAAAATGAAAGAAAACCATGCATATCCTTCCAAGAAACAACATATTTTCATTGCCTTGATTATTTTTTATAATAACTGTTTGGATGATTTTAAAACTTTAGTTAAAATATAACGAGTTTTTAAAGGGTAGTTTACACCACAATAAAGAATTCTTGTCCCTTATTCTTGAAATCAATGTATCAAATTGTATTGTCAAAGTCATTTCATTCTTATATCCCAGTCAATAAGGACCTCAAATCATCTAACTTCATAAAAAAATTAATGTAAAGTTAATTTTAGCACTCTAATAGACAACTACTAGAAGAACTTTTTTTCTGCAAAAGTCTCCAGAAATCCGTCTGGAGCCCATTCACCTCTCCTTTATCGATTCCCCTTCTATGATTCATAAAGACTCTATTTACCGTACAGTCATTATTTCTGTAGCTAATGTTTGGAAAATGTTCATATTTTTTTTATTTTGATAGTTATAAAAGGCCTTCAGTATAGGCTCTTTTCATTTTTACACGAAGCCAAAAAGTTTTTAAGAACTTTTGTGAGTATATGAGGGAAAAGTAGGTCTTTTGCTTTTAAACGTTTGATTTTTCCCTTATATATTTTTATATACCATGTTAATATAAAAAACATTCCTATAAAAATTAAAGCATCTTCTGTTTCGAACCCATTGAAAAACATTTTCATTTATATTCGAAACTAATGCTGGAAAGGAGTAGAAACTAAAAGACTTAACTGAACTTTATAGCCTCCATGGATAATGTGGGAAGAATTGAACACACTCAGAAATATAATGATAAATATTTATTTATAATATACAAAAAAAATACATGTGCGGTTCCCATTATGAGATAAAATATTTAGAGATTATTATACTTTGGATATATTGCTATTGAGCATGAAATGCACCACTGACTCATAAAGATCCCTGTTTAGAATTTATCTAAGGAATCGAATATTCAACAATTATTTATTAGAATTCTTAGATTTATTTTTGTTAAAATATTCGAAGTTTGGTAGCGCATTTAAACACAACCATTGAAATTTTTCCCTATTTTTTAGAAGCCGAATACTTACCCTATGAGAAACCTGCTTCGTGCATTCAACAATTGATTAAAGTAAAATTAAGACTATTTGAGAAATACTTGAGCCTCTAATTACAAGTATTTTTTTTTTTACTGTCAGGTGGTGAAGAATACAATGGTCAGAAAGTAGGACGCATGCGTGCAATGAAATCAGCAGAAGTGTAACGAATTCAAATCGGGTTCTTAAAATTCTTTTCTTCTCCTAAGTGCATGGAATTGTTAATTTTCTTGACATATCAGTTGAATACAACGAGTATGTTAAATTACGAGAGGCAAGAAAGCAAATGCATCTCTGTGACATTAAGATTTACCAAGTAGTTGCAAAAACGTAATCTGTTTGCTACAATTTTGAAAGAACCGATGCCTATAGAATCGGTTTGTGATAATTAAATAAAATGTGGCCAAGATTATGACATTAAAGTTGTTAATAAAATTAAAGGGGACCTTTTCAAATTTTGAAAAATATGGTAAAAGCCCAAACACAAAAACAATAAGATAAATTATAAGAAAGTGTTTTCTAGAACTTTAACATAAATAATAATAGTTATGTTTTGAACGGAGGATTCGTATTATACTATGTGTCAGGTCAAAGAATTGTATATACAGTAATATCCCAGAAAACTACCGCGAGTATGGTCTCAATAAGTATGGAGAAAAGGCGATAGTTTGTCTTTGAAGGATACCCTGAAAAAGATGGCATAAGAAGATTTCTTGGCATCAAAAACAATAATATTAGTTAAAAAGATCTCTCTGCCCTCAGAACTTCGAAATCTTAGACTGAGGGTGACAGCATTAGATCAAGATGCAGACGTAGACGAATTAATAACAACCATTTTTTAACACCAGATCTAAAGTTGCTTTTGTAATTCAAATATAAGTTTCGTTGTACTGTTGATTGCCTATGACAGCGAACGAAAATATATGTTGTAATAAAAGAAAATGTGATGTTATTTTTTCTACAGTCATATACAGATTAAAAATATTGATTGAAAAATGCAATTATCAAAAAACTTTTTCTCTTTTCGAGGCATTGTTTTGTTGCGATGCAACCCTTTCTTTTTATGATAAAGGATAGAAAATCAATGGAAATGCTGAAATATCAAACTCGCAGTTGGGACAAGATCTTTCTGGATACTGTCTCGAGAGAGCTGTTGGCTACTAGTGAAGAATTTTTGCTGCAATTGTATCTATTAAGAATGATATTGAACACTGAAAAGGATTAGATATTGCAGAATTGTGACTTTTTCCAATATATTTCTGACTTTGATAAAGAAAATCTCGGTAACATCTCATTTGGATCTAACAAAACTACTTCCAATTCCTGAATCATGCCGTCAAGACTTACTTTAAAAGGGTTTTTCTGTATAAATTCAGCTATGATTAGGCAACAAACTTTACGTCACTAAATGAGTATGGAATATGGAAACAATAATACATAATGGAAGTTTCAGAAGAATACTGAAACCAGTCACAATAGAATCATTTATTCCAGATGTTTGAATGTATCGATTGTCTTTTGTTAATTAAAAAGAAGTGGAAGTTACTGTATGAAAACGCTTTTGAACAATTCCTATTTTACCTGTAGGGCACAGACGATTCATAGATGGTGGATAATGGAATGAATCTTGATGAAAATTGTTAGGAAACTCTTCCGAGCAAAAACTGGCATAAACATTGGAATGACTATGTATATTACTTTCTATCATTATTATTTTCTTGGTTCAAACAATTTTAAAATGTATATTTATTCATCATAATTCCATTTATCTCTTTACCACTTGAGTGGATCTCATATTGTTACATCGATTTCCTTTACAAATTAACTAATTAATTATACATATTTTAGTATAGTAAGTTTCACTGTGCACGACGCCTAGGAATCAGTACCTCATGCCATAGTTTCTTGATTCAATCCCTATTTACTATAGCATCGCATGTAAATAAATGTAAATCAGCAGATTAAAAAATGTAATCTGTAACTTTTATAGGAATGATTTTTGAATAATATGACATATAAAAATATATTGGGAAAAAATCAAGGTTTTTTTAATGAAGAGAGCCGTTACTATAGATTTTTAATTTAAAAAAGATGAATTTTTGTTTAAAGTTTTAAATACATTTTATCAAACATTAGCTACTGCGATAATGGCTGTGGGTTCAGTTCCAGGATAACTTTCGCGAACAAGAATAAAAATGCTTCTCCAGTAGTGATCTACTAGAGAGATAAAAATTCAGCTTTAAGCTGTTTTTCTTTCTTTCTAAATCTTTATTGATTGAGCTGTTAATTATTTTTTTATTTGAAAATCTTACTGCTCTTCCCAGTGCCATGATGCATTGCGTGACTTGAGGAATGTTGCGGCGTTCCCACAGATCGACCGTCTGGAAAACATCGATTTCTGCGACACCATATTTCTTGGCAGCTTCCTGGAAATTGTTGATGTTCTCCATCATTTTAAATTGTCCTCCAGATGTATTGATTTTTTTAATGATGCCAGGGGATAGTTGATTCATCAATCTAAAAAAGCATGGAAGAAAAATACTTGATCCATTTTCTGGTATCCAACAATCAGAATTTTCAATTTTAATCACAAATTATTTTATAAACGACTATATTCAGTACTAAAGATAATTTGTTTAATCATTTATCAGCTTTGCTTTCTGTCTTATTTAATTAGATTATACCCTCTTTGTTAAAATTTACTTCAATCAAAAGTTTATAAGAAATTTTGAGAGGTTTATAAATTCCTTGTAATTTTGCACCAAACTTATATGAACAAATTAATTTAAAATTAGAGCTTTGCACATATCCAGGAGAAGTATGCAAACGGCTTTCACATATTCAATGGAAAATTATGCAATCATTTAATGTATATATAGTTCATAGCTTTAGTTTCCAATCAGAAAAGTAGCATGATATCCTGTTTATAGAAAGTCATTCGAATTATATGTAAGCACTAGTAGAGATATTGACTTGAATATTCAGAGTTTTATTTCTAACACATTTTGTAATCCATGCACTAAGCAGGTTAAAACTATTTGTAATTGATGGAGGAAATATGGCTTCTATGCCCCTAATATTTATTACTATTTACAAGACACAGAGAGTGAAAATAATATGCTGCTTAAAGTGCTGTTATTATGCTTTACCCAAATTAATATGTTATATTCACACTTTCGGGAAGAATCTTTTTTTTTTCTTCTACTGCGTCTCGGATTAATTTTCATTCCTACTCTGACAAATTGCTAGTGATTCTCCAAAAGTATAAATATTCTTCGTAGAATATCATCTTGAGTAAAATGGGATTCAGTTTTTGGACATTTTACTTTCAGAAATCTCCAGTAACGAAGCAATATATGCAACTTCTTCCACTTAATATAAAAATTCAAACCCTTATTTCAGTTTTTAAAGATATATCCTAAGGGAAAAGGCCTTAAAAGCGGAAAACAGCAACACAGAATAAAAAAACCCCAGTAATATACATCATATACACAACAACAACGGTAAATACAGGGATACTGGCATTTTGCAAACAAATAATTATAGGTTGTTACGTCACTTAGTTTCGTTAATTAAATGAATTATCTATAAGTTATTTTAATACTTTGATACAAAATTTTCCCTCATAATTTTGATTCAACTGTTTCTTTTCATTTAAATTAGCCCCGTTGCAGGACAAGGAACATTTTTAAAAATTTATCTGATGCTCCATTAGTTTCACGAACTTTAAAGAGAAGTTGTTGTTTTAAAAATTATCAAAATTTGTGTCTCTCAAGAAATCGAATGCTTTAGCTAAAACTTAATAAAATCTCGCTAGCTGTTGTCATTGTTCAAATAATTTAAGATGACATCGTATTAAGTTAACAGAATTAGTGATTCAATAGCATTGCAATCCTTCATGGAAGTGACGTCATGTATCACATATTGGTGAAGTATATGGAATCTCTGCCATCTCACCACTATTTAAAATTAGAAAGGCTGTATGGAACAGCTCTCATGTTGCTTAAAATGGATATTAATATCCAACGAGGTGATGAAATTTGAAAATCATATTATTTAATGCAAATGATTATATATTGCCTAAGGATGTGGCCTGATAGACCAAGGTATTTGCTGCGTCGTTGCACATTTATGGGTCACATGTGGTTTTTCTTCTCTCTAGTTGAAGGAGGTTTAGGTGAAAAGGGCAGTTTGAATTTGTTGTGCTACATGGTTTGAGGCTGAAAAGGAATGGATAGCATTTGAGCTCAAAAATGGAATTTTAGATCATTTTTTTTACTCCCCTTTTAAGTGCCGAATCTTCAAAATTTCGCATCCTTATATATTTTTGATGACGATAACCTATAATGAAATTTTAAGATTTTATTTATTCGTAAATCGAATGAAATTTTTAAATTTTGATTTCAAGCAAGTGGGACCATTTGGTAGTGAATTAAATAAAATATTGATTTCAAGGTTCCATAGTTTTTATAACAATGTATTATTAATACAAAAAAAAACATACTAGACTAAAAATAATTTCTGTTTCATTACACTTATAAATGTATTTTAATTACTGTTAATCCATTTTATTTACTTATTGAACAGCATTAATTCGTTGAAGCAAATTCATATAATGTTAAGTGTTAGACCATTTCTTTAACGAAACTGTTAACGTTAAGAACACTAACTGGCTGAAATTTGACTTCGATATTGGGATTTGAATTCCTTTTTTCAATGAAAAGTGTGCGAATTTTACTCAGAATTACAATTTTATCAAATATCCTACGAATTTTAATCAGCAATTACATTTTTATTTTTTCACAGTGAAGATTTTTATAATAAAATAAGTGGAATTTCATGAAAAGAAACATTTATAAGAAAATGTGTAAAAATATTGTTCAAAGGCAGACATACAATAGTTCATACAATTTATTGGTATTTACTTTGAACTTGTCCGAAAAATTATTTTTTCACTGGTTTTGATTTATAAAGAAATAGAATGAAACGTCATTAATGAAATTAAATTATAAAATTCATAAATATTGTTAGGATAGAAATAAGGAAGTACTCCATTTTTTATATATCCATCATTGATGGAAGAACAATAGAAGGAAATATCCGAATAACATGTTTAGTACAAATAGGGAAGTACTTTTTTATTGACGATTCTCCTAACATTGATAGCTGCTAGGGAAGAAATGCCTCCAAAGACTTTTTCGTCTGAGGGAGGATAAAATTCCTCTTCAAAAACAATTTCCCCTTAGAAATTAAGGGGCTTATATGGAGTAATGGTTAGAAATAGGAAGGTTTTGGTTGATAAAAAACATTTGCATTGAACTCCAGAAATTGTTTCAAACAAAAAAACGACAGATGCAAGTTTCACCACAGACATTTTTCTTAACTCATCTAAACTTTTTGGAATCGAAAGGGGTGATAATTTTGACAAATCATTATTAAGTACCAAAACATTGAGAAGAGAAGTGTCGTATCCATTGCGCTTGCAAATTATATTTCGGAGTTTTATTTTGTTGAGTAAGCAGTGCAGTTTTTTTTTATTTTTACTCGTGATGGCAAATTAAGATTCGGGTCCCGATCGTACCGGCAAACCCCAAAAAAATCCAACAAATAAAATCAATCTCATCCACAGTATCCATTTTGAAGCTAGCTAAGAACTAAAAGTTCAGGGCGACTTTCGGGAATTTTGGAAACCGAGACAATTCTTAACTCTAGAAAATGGCCATTTTCACTTAAACCCTAGAAGACTATCCATTTAAGTGACTAGATTACCCCTCCCCCCAAATTGATATATCAAAACCAACAACTCATCATGCTCCTAAGTTGCCACGAGAGTAACAAGTAAATAAAGTGACGACAACTTAAAAAGAAAAACACCTTCACTTGCCGTTGGTAGAAAAAAGAGACAAAACAAATAGACGGAGAGCGGGATAAAACTGAAGGGGGAAAAAACTGTGGGATACCCTTATATCGGGACACTTGTAACCATTTCTAGTAAATGAGTCTCAGAGGATATAAATATTATAGAAACTCGAACTCTTTTCTTTAATTCAATTATAGGTGACACCTAAGTATTCGCAATAAGCTGAAATTTAATTGATTGAATCGGTTCGATAGTTAATTTTGAAACTATTAAAATGGAGTATTATAACGTGACTCATAAATTTCAAATCTTTTGCACATGATGAGGTGAGTGACTTCTGAAACTTACCAAGTTCTATAAAAGTGTTTTTCAGGTTCTTCTAATATTATAAAATACAAATTACAAGTTTTTTTCAAATAGAATTTCCCTTTAATGTTACTAGAATTCCCACAAGTAAGTAAAATAAAAACGTGCAGTTGTTAAAACAATCAGAAGAACTGTTTCAGCAACCCTTCGGTTTTTAAAAATCCTTGCTGAAATAAAAGAAATAAATATTCAGATAAGCACCCCTCAGGGGTTCACCTACTATAGGTGAGTATAGGGTCCCAATCCCGAGGTACCCAGAGACCTTTACGCCCTTTATGTTTAACCTCCTCTACTCGTCTTACTTTCTGCTTGATCCTTCTATCCCTCGAGAGTAGGCGCAGGAACTCTCCGTGAGAAGCTGTCGCCGCTCTGTTTGTTTCTTGCTTCTCATAGGCAGCAAATACCCCCCAAGTGTTTGCCGTGCTTAGCAACCCATTAGACGGGTGGTGCACTGTGGTTCCTGGTGTATCAATCGGCTGGGACCTAGTCACTTGAGTGTCTAGTTTGTTAGAGATCAAGCGAAGGGGTTACTCCTTGGGCTTGGCGTTAAAGGTGGTCACTGTCCCCGGGAGTAACTCCCATAGAGCTGGGATACTGATAGAGGAAGTGCAACAGTACTTTGGTGTAGGACAAGATAAAATCACTTGACCCTGGGACAGAATTTGTGTTCGCTGTCACCGCGTTCTCCGTTTCCCATTATATTTCAATGGCAGATTTTTTTCCAGCTTTTAACTGTTGGATTTTAAAGCTTATTTCAGCCACGGTTAACTATTGCTGTGCTATTGGATACAAAGAAAAAGCTTCTAAGGATAGTCCTGTATCAGTTCACAGGTATTTACAATAAACATATTCTGTTTATATCCATTTTTAGTCAATTTAAAATTTCTCAATCTCGATCACTCAGTGATTTTGGTGTTATAACTGAATAATATGTCACAGTTTGGTTTAGTTATTGTATTGAATTTATTTAACATGTTATTAAGCTTCATTTAAACTGATGTAACTGAATTATATTTTGCTACTTGCTTTATTTTAACCTCGAATGTGTTGCAAGTGCTTGGCTACAAGCTTGGCGTGATTTTTTCTCGCCAATATAAGTGTTTGCATAAACATTATTGACAGACTAATAATTAGGTTTATTTTAAAACAATTAAAGTTCCTTATTATTTCCAAAATTTTGTTCCTTTTTTATCATAAATATTCGAATTGTA
Source organism: Argiope trifasciata (assembly GCA_026543055.1). NCBI lineage: Eukaryota > Metazoa > Arthropoda > Arachnida > Araneae > Araneidae > Argiope > Argiope trifasciata. The sequence continues at coordinate 2,612,595 of JAPMOQ010020853.1, read as the reverse complement.
TTAATCGTGAACGATATTAAATCCAGTCTAAATTTTGTAAAAACAATTTTTAATGGCATATTTCCCTTATAGGACAATTTTCTTTAACAATGTTTTGTCAATAAAAACAGTAAATAAATTTTTACCATTTAATTACAAATATAAATTAATAGTTAACATATCTGTAGTTTTTATCGGGTTTTTTTGTTCTTGTTTTAGTGATTTAAATAATCGTTAATTTAGCTGTATATTCCATTTGTATAAAATGTTCTATATTTATAATTCATACTGCACATATGAATGATAACATAAATTTAAATAATATGAATGAAATCATAAATTAAAGATTTTCTATCTTTTCGAAAATAATTAAGTAATCTCTTCTCCATTCTTTAAATTTTTTTATCTTTTAACTGGGATACTAAAGTAGAATAAAGGGATAAAGGGTTTTAGAAAAGGTTTCCTACCAGTTTTAAACTAAAAAATAACTGCAATAATAATTAAAATTGTAAAAGACGTCTATAATATATAGTTTAAGATTCTTTAATTTCCATATCAAATAACATGATTAGTATTGATATATGCATATGCACAGTATATTTAAAAAACGACATGTCATTTTAATAATATGTTGAAGAAAAAAACGTTTTTAAAAAAATCTGTTTGAGATAAAGATAGAATTTATTTGGTCATGTAATGTGAAATCTTAAGATTTTTTTAGGCAAAGAAAAGAAATAAAATGTTTACTTAAAGAATAAAAATAATCACTTTTTATTAATGCACAAAAACAAAGTAAAAAACTAAACATAAATCAACGAACTTGGATACTGGTGCAAAAAAGAGAACATTATTTTTGAAACCAGTTTTCTTAGTTTTCAAAAAAGGAATAGATATATATCAGTAACCGACTATAAAAGCATTAAATAATTAAAACCAATTTCCAGAATCATCAAAAATTAAATTATTCCGGAAAACCGAAACTAATTATGTCGGAATCGAAATTAAAATTTAATTC